>CM024753.1:205554710-205651568 GCA_014218235.1 Colocasia esculenta
ATGGTCCAAACCACATACTTAGGAGGTCGCCAATCGACCCGAGAAGATCATTGCTGGACCGTCTTAATCCTCACTCTGGTCAAGTTGAGAATGAGCGAAGTCATACCGGATAGTTTCTGATACCGGTCGTCGTCAGTCGACGATTGGGTCGACGAGATCAATGATCGGCCATACCGACGAGCCGACGGTTAAATTGTCGGGAATCGTCGTCACAGGTTAGTCCACTCACTGCCGAGAACTATTCAAATTAAGCACTTGTCCGGGCGTCCCCAACTGGCGCCAGGTCACACTTGCCCTATACAGACGAGCCCCGTAAATCACGACCCCCAGCTGGCCCGTACCCGCTTTGGGCAAGCGGCTGTCGAGGCGAGACTCTCGTGTCCAGCTGGCGAGGGTTCCCTGATTAGCGCCCTTGCCTCACGGAGGCTCGTCCACCACCTTCCTTTTCTGTCCAAGGACCAAGCCCTTATAAAGAGACAGAGACCCACAAGGAAAAGGTACGCTATTCATAGCACAAATTCTCTCTCATTCTCCTCTCTTTACAACCTTCACTGACTTGATCGTCGGAGTGTCCGACCGCCGAGGAGTCTCGGTGGTTCTTTGCAGGTCGGGTTCTCTTCTCCGACGACAGCGCGACGCGGCCAATCCCTCGGGCCCACCCAGCTCGGCTCCGGCCGACGATCCTTGCTGATTTTTTCCAACAACATTTGGCGCCGTCTGTGGGAACCGATACTAAAGGCTTATCCCAATGGCACCCAAGGGAAAGGCTGCAGCTCGCCCGCTGGAGGAAAAACCGCCCTCGTTAATTTCGTAGAAGAAGTAGCAGGGGGAGCATCTGGGCAGGAGAGCAAGATTCGACTACCCTGTCGCGGCTCGATCGCGTCGAGCAGACTTGGCGAGCCTTCAACAGATACTTATGAGGATGGAGCAGAACCAGCAGGCGCACCCTGTACAAGGGGAGGGCTCGGTTCGTCAGGTAGAAAGGTCCAGGATCAGGATGATGCAGAGGCCCCCCAATCGGTAGCGTGCCAGCCGGGCCGTAAACCAAACGACAATGTCCCTACCCGTACACCAGTGGCGGCGGCCGTAGGGAATGTGGCAAGGCCGACCTTGCCGATCTTTCACGGCGGAATCTGCTCCAATCAGCCGTAGCGAGTCTCCATTCGACCCACGATGGAAGGACGACCTGCGAGAGATGAACAAGAAGATAGAAGCTCTAAGCTCGGCACTCGCGCCCCATCCGTGGCGACGCTCCTCACCTCCTCACCGTTCACAGAGGAAATCACGTCGGCTCCGGTCCCACCGAAGTTTCAGACTGCCAAAGTTCCGACGCTACAATGGGACCACCAACCCAGTCCACCACCTCGACCATTTCCAAGGACAGGTGGAAATGATAAATGTAACTGACGCTCTGAAATGCAGGGCTTTCATGTCCACTCTAGATGACGCAGCTCTACAGTGGTTCAAGGCGCTGCCCGCTCGATCGGTCTCGGACTTCTCCGACCTGGCCCAGAGGTTCCTCGACCACTTCTTCAACACGGTGCAACATTCATTATGCACCGACGATCTGTGGCTGGTGTCCCAGAAAGAAAATGAGATGTTCCGGGACTACGCGAAGCGCTTCCAGATTGAGGTGATGAAAGTGGTGGACCTGGACTTGAGAACCGCGGTCAACATTCTCACCAGGGTGTGCACCGACGTGTCGTTTGTGGCGTCAATCGCCAAAAAACCGCCGTAAGCCTCTCCGACCTCCTCTCTCGGATGCAGAATACGTCAGGCTGGAATCAACCCTTGGAGCCGCTGGGCGATTGAAGCGGCCGCTGGAGAGGGGAACGCGAGCTCTGAGACGAGCGAGAAGAGGCCGAGAAGGGAGGAAACGCGCGGAGACAGGCGCCGAGACTCGGAGAGCCAACGGTGTCTGACCGACGACCCGACGAATATCGTCGCGTCAGAGATCCCCCTGTTCGGAAGGCCACCGTCGAAATCCTCCCCATCATCAAGAAGCTACCGGAGTTCAGGCGACCAGAACCCATCACGCGGCCTCCATCAGGACGAGGGGCCGAGCTATACTGTGAGTACCATAAAGGTTTTGGTCACCTAACCGACCAATGCAGGAGCCTGAAGATGGAAATATCGGAGATGTTACGACGAGGGATAATCGGAAAAGACGTCGTCGACGGCAAACCAAAAGATCGCGAGCAGGAAGGGGATCGCGAGCGCGAAGGGAAAGGCGCCGTCCTGGTCCTCGCCGGCGGATCGGCGGGTGGCGGCGACAGCGGCAGGAAGAGGAAAGCGTATGCGTCGGCCGTCGTCCTCGGAATCAACCAACCAAGCTTGGAGCCGATCACCTTCTCCGCCGACGACGCAATGGGGCTGAGCTTCCCTCACGACGACGCGCTGGTCATCCATGCCGACATCGACGGCTACACCGTGCATCGCATCCTCGTCGACAACGGAGCGGCGCCTGACGTCCTTTTCTATGACTGCTTCCTGAAGATGACGAACCTGAGCACGGAGCTCAAGCCAGTCGCCACACCTCTATTCGGTTCAGCGGAACACCAGTCACCGCCGAGGGGTCCATCAGGCTCAAGGTGACGCTGGGCACCCGTCCTCGTCATGTAACGGTTGAGGTCGACTTCCTAATTGTGAAGGTCAAGTCGGCCTACAACGCGATTTTTGGACGCGGATTGCTCGGGAAGCTCGGGGGGGGGGGTGCCGTCAACATACCACCAGAAACTGAAGTTTCCAACTCCTAGCGGGTAGGTGAAGTTGTCGGGAGTCAGGCCGAGGCGCGCCTGTGTTATGTCAATTCCATCAAGGCCAAAGAACCAGCTATTTCTGAGTACGTGCCGGCTGTAGATGACACCCCAAAGCACGAGCCAGTAGAACTAACTAAACAAATAAAAATCGAAAGCGGACTTCTAATCATCGGACCGAACTCAAAGAGTTGGAAAATGACGTCACTACGTTCCTCAGCCAAAGTGGCGACGTATTCGCTTGGTCTGACGACGACCTTCCAGGATAGATCCGAGCATTATCCAGCATCACTTGAACGTGGATCCCGAGGCCCGGCCTATCCGACAAAAGAAGAGGCCCTTATCGGCCGAGCGGCAGGAAGTAGTTGAAAACCAGTTGACGAAATATTGCATGCAGGTACCGTTAGGAATTCGTTTTACCCCAACTGGGTCGCCAACGTCGTCCTGGTGCGAAAGGCGAACGGCAAATGGCGAATGTGCGTTGACTTCTCCAACCTAAACAAGGCCTGCCCAAAGGACAGCTTCCCCTTACCCCGGATCGACCAGCTAGTCGACTCAACTGCCGGGCACGAGCTCTTAAGCTTCCTCGACGCCTATTCAGGCTATCACCAAATAAGAATGGCTCCAGAAGACGAAGAAAAGACATCTTTCACCACTGAGAGAGGTTTGTATTGTTTTACTCGTATGCTTCGGACTAAAAAATGCAGGAGCAACATACCAAAGACTGGTCAACAAAATGTTCGAGAAGCAGATTGGCAAGACCATGGAAATATACGTCGACGACATGTTGGTAAAAAGCCGACAAGCCGAGGACCACGTCAGGGACTTAGCCGAAGCCTTCGAATACTGAAGCTCTACGGGATGAAATTGAACCCAGAAAAGTGCGTCTTCGGCGTCCGAGCTGGAAAGTTCTTGGGGTACCTTGTCTCCCAACGAGGCATAGACGTCAACCCCGACAAAGTTCAGGCCATCCTCGACATGACGGCTCCGAGAACAGTCAAAGAGGTACAAAGACTTAATGGCATGGTTACAGCTCTAAGCAGGTTTATGTCCAGGTCAGCAGAGCGGTGCAAGCCATTTTTCGAGGTGCTAAGAAAGGCCGCTTCGAGTGGACCGAGGACTGCCAAAAGGCATTCGACGAGCTAAAAGAACACCTGGCAAGCGTACCAACGCTGAGCAAGCCAAAGAGGGGGAAGAGCTGCTGTTGTATTTGTCCGCAACGAGCTATTCCGTCAGCTCGGTCCTCGTCCGAGAAGAAGACCGAGCCCACCTACCGGTGTACTACACAAGCAAGGCGCTGCGAGGAGCCGAGCAACGCTACCCTGACCTCGAGAAGGTCGGATATGCTCTCATCATGGCCGCACGACGATTTGCGTCCGTATTTTCAATCGCACAAAGTCGTCGTCCTCACCGATACACCGATTCGACAAGTTCTTGAGCGACCCGAGTCCTCGGGAGGTTGGCCAAGTGGGCCGTAGAGCTCGGAGAATTCGACATTGAGTTCAGGCCCCGTGTCGCTATCAAAGCCCAAGCCCTCGCGGATTTCATTTCCGAGGGCACTGCCCGAGCAGCTTCGGAGGAAAAATCCGACGGAAGTTGGGAAGTTTTTCGTCGACGGAGCCTCAAACTCCCAGGGCAGCGGAGCAGGGGTGTCATGCGCTCACCCGAAGGCGTCGACCTAAGGTACGCGGTTCGTTTCGGTTTCCAAGCATCTAACAACGTGGCAGAATACGAAGCGGTGGTATCGGGCTGAAGATGGCGAGGACTCTTGGCGCGAAGAAGGTCCGCGTCCACACGATTCCCACTGGTCGTCAACCAGGTCTCGCAAGCGTTCGAGGCGAAAAGAGAAAGCTCGCGTCATACAAGCCGAGGTGTTAAGGCTCATGGCGGAATTCGACTCTGCCGAGCTTGTGAAAATACCAAGGTCCGAGAACGAACAAGCTGACGAGCTTTCAAAAATCGCATCATCTGCACTGGAATCGCCCACAGCCCTACTAATAGAAGACTATTGGAGCCAACCATAACACCCAAGATCTAATGAGTATCGAGGTAAGAACAACCTGGATGACCCCACTGATAAATTTCCTCAGGAGTAGGTTGCTACCGGAGGACAAGAACGAGGCCGAGAAAACGAGGCGGCGGTCATCAAAGTTCTTCATCGTCGGCGATGACCTGTACCGAAGGGGTTTAGCTACCCCAGCCTCCTCTGCGTGGACCCTGTTCAAGCCGAAGAATTATCAACGAAGTTCACGAAGGAACGTGTGGTTCTCATGCAGGCCCCAGATCTCTAGTAAGAAGAGTAACCCGACAAGGATACTGGTGGCCGACGATGCTTAAAGACGCCGAGAAGTACGTCAAAAGCTGCCGACAATGCCAGCTGTTCGGCAAGATCGACCGACACCTCCATCAGAACTCACGAGCATAAATTCCCATGGCCATTCGCCAATGGGCATGGACATCCTCGGACCATTCCCACCTGCGACGGGCCAAAGGAGTTCATCATCGTCGGAGTCGATTATTTCACGAAATGGGTCGAAGCTGAGCCCCTAGCAAAAATTACAGATACCAACGCCTGGGGCTTTGTATGGAAAATATCATCTGCAGGTTCGGTCTTCCACGAACATCATCACCGACAACAGACGACAGTTCGACAACGCTAAGTTTCGTCGGAATTGCGTCGCGCTCGGGATCGAACACAGGTTCTCCTCAGTAGCCCATCCCCAGTCAACGGAATGGCCGAGGTCACCAATCGGACAATCCTGGATGGACTAAAGAAGAGAATAGCAAACCACAAGGGAGCTTGGCCGACCAACTCCTCCATGTACTTTGGGCATACAGGACGACACCAAGGAAGCCACTCGGGAATCACCCTTCGCGTTAGCTTTCGGGATGGAGGCAATGTCACCGGTAGAGATGCTCGTCCCCTCACAAAGAATCCTCGGATTTAACGAAGAAAGCAACAATCAAGCATTGCGTGCCAACTTGACTTATAGAAAAAAGCAAGAAATGCTTATACAAGGATGGAGATATACCAAAAGAGGGTCAAGAAAAGCTTCGACAAGAAGGTCAAACCACGACGCTTCGGGGTAGGAGCCTTGTCCTCAGAAAGCTCGCAATTTTGGACCCAAAGTCGGCAAGCGGGAAGTTGTCGCCAAACTGGGAAGGACCATACCGAATCGCCGACGAACTCGGACAAGAAGCTTATCGGCTTGAAGAGCTCGGGGGAGCAGCCATACGAGAAACGTGGAACGCCGAGCACTCGACGTACTTCCCATCGTGAGCCCGAGGTCCTCTTCGGCACACTCACCTAAGCCCGAGGTCTCTTCGCACCTCGACCTAACTCGAGGTCTCTTCGCACTCTATACCAAGCCCGAGTCTCTTCGGCACTCTCAACCTAAGCCCGAGTCTCTTCGGCACTCTATAAACCTAAGCCCGAGGTCCTGCTTCGGCACTCTTTAAAACCTAAGCCCGAGGTCTCTCTGTTGAGTGTAGTTGGGATGTCCTCAAGCCAATCATAACTTGTGCAATCTTGTTCTTTGATAATAATAATGGCTTTTTATATTTATTATGTGTAATTCGTTTAACGTTTCATTATGAAGTCCATGAATATGCGCAATGGATATTATTATGATGAGATCATAACAATGAGATTAATGTCCTTTAAACGTATATTCTTAATTGTTCCTAGTCGGAGGATATCCGAGAAGGACATCGGATATCCGGTTAGACTAGTACAGGTTGCACCTGCTCATATGATGAGGGTGACTGGTCTCATAGTCACTTGTGTGGAGACACTAAGTGAATCTGTAGGTGCTCATTGGAGAATGAGTTCACTGAACTGATCCGTTATGAATCGCTGGATGGTAATGTTACCTAACTGTCAACCAGCTAGATTCATTGTCACAGTGGCGTGATTGGTCCTTAGACCTGAGACACCAAGGACACCTTGTTGGTGGACTTCTAGGTTTTGACCTTGACTTATAGATCTCTAGCCATGAGGTCTTAATCAGTTAAGTGATCGGATCTAGCGGAATACCCTCGAAGGTGATTGTGTGGTCAATATGGGATCGCTCGCTCTCGGTAATAGGAGAGTGAATGCTCTAGGAAGGATGCCTGATAGTCCCTGGCCAGGGCAAGACTACTTATCAGAAAAGGAGTTTTCTGATATAGTTATGCGGCATCTAAACCAAGTGAGTACACACATTAGGGTTTGACAGTTGACCATACCCTAAGTGCACTCGGAGCATTGTACGAGCGAAGGATTATAGTCACGTGGTAACTGATGATACAAAAGGTTCCTTGAATGGGTTGCTGAACCCCAATGCTTTCCAGGATCAAGTGGTGTTGCTTGGCACCCAACTTGATTGGAAGCCCGGTCAATTATCGTGAGACGATAATTGATTGTGTAATTAATTAATATGAGATGTTAATTAATTACCATAAGTCAATAAAGAGTTATTGAGCTTAATGGGCTGAAAACTGTGACTAGCAGTTGGGCCTAGAGGGTCACACGCATAAGAGTTCCGAGCAGACTGGGCAAGGTGTTCTTTATAGACAATGACTGGGTTTTTGTGAAAAACCGCGGTGTCTATAAATATACGCTGAGAGTTAAACCCTGGGCCAAGCTCCAGGCTTAACCCTGGCCGCCCCCTCCTCTCTCTCTCCCAGGGCCCCCCCATCCTCTCTCTCCTCTCTCCTGCACATGGTGGAGCTGAGATCCGGGAGACGCGTGGAGAACGAGGAGATCCCGTCTGCGTCCGGAGCTCGCGTGGATACGTCTAGAGGCCGGACACTTGAACGGCTTGAAGCACCGGCGCCTCCTGCGCCACCTCCTCCCCGGATTCGGGAGTTACGCAACCCCGCAAAGGTAAAGATGAGATCTGCCTGTGCGTGGTTTACCGTTTTAGTTCGATTCCGACGGCCGGCAACGATATCTACCTGAGGGATTCGCGTTTCCGCTGCGCTCTATACGAACCCAACAGTGGTATCAGAGCCAGGTTGCTGGTACGTTCGGAATCGGCATCTTGTGTGTGTATGTTTTCATGCGTTTTTGTCGATTCACGTTATGCATAAGTCGCCATGTTTTGAAGTGTTCGTGGGTCGCACATGAGATGTGCACTTGCCGCTTGGTACGTGGAAGGTGTTCCTGGTACCAAGGCTTCGCGAGAACCCCTCGTGGCGTCGTTTGGCCCACTGTGAGGTCCACACGCCCTCTGCAATGCCGCCGCCGTCGTGCAGATTGGACAGTCCAAGATGGGGCATTTTTGCAGGTTTTTAGGGATTTTCGGGTTTTCTGGGTGATGGGGCGGTGGGGGCGGTGCCCGGCGTCGCCGGCGCCGTCCGCGCCGCCGATGCGGCGCGGTGCCGGCGGGTGCCCTACCGCGGCCCTGCGCTAGGGGCGGCGGCGGCTAGGGTTCGCCCTAGCCGCGCCCCCCGTAGCGGGCGGAGGGGGCGACCCCGCGGGTCCCTCGCGGGCCGCGCGCGGGTCCCTGCGGGCCGCGGCGGGTCCCCCCGGACCGCGGGCGGACCCCCGCCGGTCCCGAACGGCCGAGCGGGCGATCCGGCCCGCGCCGGATCCGACCGACCCCCAAACCCCCCCCCCCCCCCCCCCCCTTTTTTAAAATTTTAAATGTTTTTAAATGTTTAAAACTTTAAAAATTTTTAAAAATCCCAGAAATTCTGAAAATTTTTTGAGAGTTTTTAAAGGTGTTTAGATCTCTGTAAATTAATTTTCAGTTGTTTGACCCATTGCTTAATTAGTTTAAGGAAATCTAAAATTGTTTTAGTTATTCCTACTATCTAATTAAAGCATGTTAATTGATTTAGAAATGTGATTTTTAAATTAATTAACTGTACATCTTGGCGACTTCATGCAGTAACGCTGAATGACGTTTATCTAATGTTGATTAGATGTATCCATGTTAGCTAAATTGTTTAGTTAAATGGTTTTCAAATATAATTATATATTTTTGAAGTAAAATATTTCAGAAGTAATTATGTGATATTGCTTGTTGATGCATGTGATGTGTGTGGATGGATGGTCATGGACTTAGATATCATGTGATGAATGTTATGGTTAATGGCAAATGATGTAATTTATGAGGACTGCGTGCCTCCCCTCTCCCCTCTATTAAATCCGGTTGTACATTCTATCTCCCTCCTGTTATGTACTCCCCTTGACTTGTTCAAGGTTTCTTATTATTATCTGATGTACATTTATGGGCCTGCGAGCCCAATTTAAATATTACTTGTAATTATAAGAAGCGGATTGGCGGAGATGGAGGAGAGTACCATGCAGGACCTTCATGGAGATAAGTTACATCAAGCTAAAGCATCAGATGCGGGGTGCCATTTGTTCACCATTTTTGTGGATTACCAACTGGCTCTGGTAATGCCACTCTAGGTTAAAGTCCATGATCATCCATCATTTTTCTTCATGTATTTGATATGTGTGGAATGTGCTATGATATATATAATTAAATATATGATATTCCAAATTCTATATATCAATAGCACGCAGATATAGAGACCAAGATAAAATATGTCAAAATCCTCCTCGTTCAAACTTTAAGCCGTAGCGTAATCATTTAGAATGAATTACGTGGCCCTCCATCATTATAGTTTTAGGATTGCCATTAGATCGGGCAAGTTTGTTGTGCTATCCACAAGGCTTGTCAAGTCTAATGACAGACTAAAACTATGGCATGATGATGCCTTAAACGGGTAGAGGACCGGTGTAGCTTTGTTGTGCTATCCACAAGGGCTACATCCAAATCTATGCTCGTTACGTAATGATGGTATTGCTTAGACTGGATTTAATGACTTGTTGTGCTATCCACAAGGTCATTAAAATTCAGGGGCCAAAATAAGATCGGATATTGCAAGAGTTGCAAGTGTCAAGGGTTGACCGCTTTCAGATCATAGTATGGTTTGTTGTGCTATCCACAAGATCATGCTATGAGTCTGTGAGATTCCGATCCCCACTAGGAGACCGTCGGTGTCTCCCATTCTGTATATCTGAGGGTTATACAGTCTGCCGAAAAATAGTGGGAGCTAATCTTGATTAAAGTCCTAATCTAGATTTAATTATTATTATGAACATCTGCTAATTGTCTTTACATTTCCTTTATAGGCAAAAATGTCGTCAGGTAACCCACTCCGTGGCATACTGGATGCCAACAGATTGACAGGCCCGAACTACTCGGATTGGCTCAGAAACCTGAAGATTGTCCTCAGGTCTGAGCGCATTGCCTATGTCCTGGAAGGGGAGATCCCAGCTGAACCACCCCTTGATGCACCTGAAGGGAAACGCTTGAGTTTGCGAAGTGGAAGGAGGATTCCACTCTGGCCCAATGCTACATGCTTGCCTCAATGAGCAATGAGTTGCAAAGGCAGCATGAGAACATGGATGCTAGATCCATCATGCAGCACTTGCAGAGCTCTTTGAAGAGCAGAGCAGGGTGGAGAGATATGAGATATCCAAGGCCCTGTTCAGAGCTCGCATGGCAGAGGGGTCTTCAGTACAGACTCATGTGCTGAAGATGATAGAGTGGATTGAGAGGCTCGAGGGGCTTGGTTTTCCTCTTGACAAGGAACTAAGCACGGACCTCATTCTCCAGTCACTTCCAGATTCATATTCCCAGTTCATTGTGAACTTCACAATGAACAAGATTGAGGTGAGTTTAGCTGAGATGCTCAACATGCTAAAGACTGCTGAGGGCAACCTTAAGAAGGAAAAGCCCACTGTTCTCATGGTTGGAAAGTCCAACAAGAAGAGGAGAGCAGGGCAAGCCTTTAAGAAAGGCAATGCAAGAAGCAGTCTAAGCAGAAACAAAAGAAGGACACAGGCAAAGGAGAAGAAAAGGGCGAGTGCTTCCACTGCAAGAAGAAAGGGCACTGGAAAAGAAATTGCAAGGATTACTTGCAATGAAGGCTCAGGAGAAGCAGAAGCTTGGCGAAGCTTCAGGTATCTATATGATAGATCTTCACTTGTCTATTAGAGATTCTACATCTTGGGTTTTGGACACTGGATGTGCTTCTCATATCTGCAATGATGTGCAGGTGCTGACAAGTAGAAGGAAGCTGAGCAAGGGCGAGGTGAACTTGAGGCTTGGAAACGGCACAAGTGTTGGTGCACACACTGTGGGGACAGTGAAGCTCAAGTTACCCTCAGGAGATTTACTTTTATTAGATGATTGCTATTTTGTGCCTAGCATCATTAAGAACATTATTTCTGTTTCTTGTTTAGACAGAGTTGGATACAAGTTTACCATTGAGAACAATAGTTGTTCAGTTTATTTGAGAAATAACTAGTTGCTTTAGCAAATTTGGTGAATGGTTTGTATCTACTTGATGTTTCTTATGATAATCTCCACGTTGATGTTTTCTCCTAAGAGAAGTAAGAATAGTGTGAACACTGCCTACTTGTGGCATTGTAGGCTTGGTCACATTGGTGAGAATAGGCTTCAAAAGTTGCATAAGAATGGATATACTTGGATCCATTTGATTATGAATCATATGCAACTTGCGAATCCTGTTTAATGGGTAAGTTGACCAAATCTCCATTTAGTGGACATGGAGATAGGCCAAGGACATATTGGAACTAATACATTCGGATGTATGTGTGGTCCAATGTCTACCCAAGCCAAGGGTGGCTACTCATACTTCATTACATTCACGGATGACTACTCAAGGTTCGGATTTGTTTACTTAATGAAGTACAAATCTGAAGCCTTTGGGAAATTCCAAGAATTTAAGAATGAAGTTGAGAAGCAAACTGGAAAGAGTATTAAAATCCTACGGTCAGACCGAGGAGGTGAATACTTAAGTACAGAGTTCACACAATTCTTAAAGGACAATGGTATCCTTTCTCAATGGACTCCTCCCTATACACCACAGATGAATGGTGTATCGGAAAGGAGAAATCGTACCTTGTTGGACATGGTGCGATCCATGATGAGCCGTTCACAGTTACCAGTTTCCTTATGGGGATATGCGCTAGAGTCAGCAGCATATCTACTGAACAGGGTTCCCAGTAAATCTGTGTCTTCTACTCCATATGAGATATGGAAGGGTAGAAAGCCTGATTTTAAACATGTTAAAATCTGGGCTGTCCTGCCCACGTGAGGAGACATGACCCAGATAAACTGGAATCTAGAACCGATAAGTGCAGATTTGTTGGATACCCAAAAGAAACGTTTGGGTACTACTTTTACCATCCTGGTGAACAAAGAGTGTTTGTTGCCAGGAGAGCTGTCTTCTTGGAAGAGGAATACCTTCCCAAGAGGACAGTGGGAGTAAAATAGATCTAGAAGAGGTTCTAGATCCACAAATTGTGCAAAGTCCACTGGTGAGACATCGGTTCCGGAACCTGTTCAGTATACACACTTCAGCGTAGGTCTGGTAGAGTACCTAGACAGCCTGAAAGATATGTTGGACATATCAGTGAAGGCATGTCTTTGATGAGGATGTGATCCAAAGACCTACCAAGAGGCTGTTGATTGTCCTCAGTCAGGGAAATGGCGAGATGCCATGAATTCTGAGATGCAGTCCATGTACACCAACCAAGTTTGGAACTTGGTAGACTTGCCCGAAGGTATTGTACCTATTGGGTGCAAGTGGATCTTTAAGAGAAAGATCGGTGCAGATGGACAGATCGACACTTATAAGGCAAGGTTGGTGGCAAAGGGTATCGTCAAAGGCAAGGAATTGACTATGACGAAACTTTCTCACCAGTTGCCATGATAAAGTCGATCAGAATTCTTCTTGCCATTGCTGCATACTTTGATTACGAGATCTGGCAGATGGATGTAAAAACGCTTTCCTTAATGGAAACATTGAGGAGGAAGTGTATATGATACAACCTGAGGGTTTTACATCCAAAGAGTGTCCAGACAAAGTATGCAAGCTTCAAAGATCCATCTATGGATTGAAGCAAGCTTCTCGTAGTTGGAACATAAGGTTTGATGAGGCTATCAAATCTTATGACTTCATTAAGAATGAAGATGAACCATGTGTGTATAAGAAATCAGTGGGAGTGCTATCACTTTTCTCGTACTTTACGTTGATGACATCTTACTCATTGGGAATGATGTAGGGATGTTATCATCAGTAAAGGTTTGGCTGTCAAAGAACTTCTCCATGAAGGATTTGGGAGAAGCATCCTACGTATTGGGAATACGTATCTATCTATAGATAGATCTAAGAGGATGCTTGGCTTGACCCAATCCATGTACATAGATACCATTGTCAAAAGGTTTGGCATGGAAAATTCCAAGAGAGGTCTCATACCTATGAGACATGGGATTATTCTCTCTAAGGAGCAGTCTCCTAAGACTCCTGAAGAGAGGGCAGCCATGGATAGAGTCCCCTATGCCTCGGCTATAGGGTCTATCATGTATGCCATGATATGTACAAGGCCTGATGTGGCATTTGCTCTAAGTGTTACGAGCAGATATCAGGCAAATCCAGGTGAAACACACTGGATGGCTGTGAAATGTATCCTTAAGTACTTGAGAAGGACTAAGGATATATTTCTGGTCTATGGAGGAGGGGACTTGAAACTCCGGGCATATACTGACTCGAGTTTCCAGTCGGATCCAGATGATAGCAAGTCTACATCTGGATTTGTGTTCACTTTGAACGGGGGTGCAGTGAGCTGGAAGAGTTCCAAGCAGAAACCACTGCAGACTCGACGACAGAAGCTGAGTACATTGCTGCAGCTGAAGCCGCCAAGGAGGCAGTGTGGATGAAGAAGTTCATCACCGACCTTGGTGTGGTACCAGTGACTCTGATCCGATCCCATTGCTGTGTGACAACAATGGGGCCATTGCGCAAGCGAAAGAGCCGCGGTCTCATCAGAAGTCGAAGCACATTCTGAGGCGATTTCACTGATCAGGGAGATTATCACTAGAGGAGATGTACTGGTGGAAAGAGTTCCTTCAGTCGACAACATTGCAGATCCATTGACGAAGCCTCTGTCTCAAATTGTGTTTGAGCGCCACCTAGAGTCTATGGTTTAAGACATAAAGGTGATTGGCTTTAGTCCAAGTGGGAGATTGTTAGTTATGGATGTCCTCAAGCCAATCATAACTTGTACAATCTTGTTCTTTGATAATAATAATAAGGCTTTTATATTCATTATGTGTAATTCGTTTAACGTTTCATTATGAAGTCCATGAATTGCGCAATGGATATTAATTATGATGAGATCATAACAATGAGATTAATATCCTTTAAACGTATATTCTTAATTGTTCCTAGTCGGAGGATATCCGAGAAGGACATCGGATATCCGTTAGACTAGTACAGTTGCACCTGCTCATATGATGAGGGTGACTGGTCTCATAGTCACTTGTGTGGAGACACTAAGGTGAATCTGTAGGTGCTCATTGGAGAATGAGTTCACTGAACTGATCCGTTATGAATCGCTGGATGGTAATGTTACCTAACTGTCAACCAGCTAGATTCATTGTCACAGTGGCGTGATTGGTCCTTAGACCTGAGACACCAAGGACACCTTGTTGTGGACTTCTAGTTTTGACCTTGACTTATAGATCTCTAGCCATGAGGTCTTAATCAGTTAAGTGATCGGATCTAGCGGAATACCCTCGAAGGTGATTGTGTGGTCAATATGGGATCGCTCGCTCTCGGTAATAGGAGAGTGAATGCTCTAGGGAAGGATGCCTGATAGTCCCTGGCCAGGGCAAGACTACTTATCAGAAAAGGAGTTTTCTGATATAGTTATGCGGCATCTAAACCAAGTGAGTACACACATTAGGGTTTGACAGTTGACCATACCCTAAGTGCACTCGGGAGCATTGTACGAGCGAAGGATTATAGTCACGTGGTAACTGATGATACAAAAGGTTCCTTGATGGGTTGCTGAACCCCAATGCTTTCCAGGATCAAGTGGTGTTGCTTGGCACCCAACTTGATTGGAAGCCCGGTCAATTATCGTGAGACGATAATTGATTGTGTAATTAATTAATATGAGATGTTAATTAATTACCATAAGTCAATAAAGAGTTATTGAGCTTAATGGGCTGAAAACTGGACTAGCAGTTGGGCCCAGAGGGTCACACGCATAAGAGTTCCGAGCAGACTGGGCAAGGTGTTCTTTATAGACAATGACTGGGTTTTTGTGAAAAACCGCGGTGTCTATAAATATACGCTGAGAGTTAAACCCTGGGCCAAGCTCCAGGCTTAACCCTGGCCGCCCCCCTCCTCTCTCTCCCAGGGCGCCCCCCACCTCTCTCTCCTCTCTCCTGCACATGGTGGAGCTGAGATCCGGGAGACGCGTGGAGAACGAGGAGATCCCGTCTGCGTCCGGAGCTCGCGTGGATACGTCTAGAGGCCGGACACTTGAACGGCTTGAAGCACCGGCGCCTCCTGCGCCACCTCCTCCCCGGATTCGGAGTTACGCAACCCCGCAAAGGTAAAGATGAGATCTGCCTGTGCGTGGTTTACCGTTTTTAGTTCGATTCCGACGGCCGGCAACGATATCTACCTGAGGGATTCGCGTTTCCTCTGCGCTCTCCTTACGAACCCCAACACTTCGCACTCTCTAAGGCTCAGCCCACGTCGCTAGAGCTTCGGCCACTAACACTACAATCGCTTCGTCCCCAAGTACGAGGTCGCTTCAGCACTCCTCAATAAAAGTCCAGGGTACGAGGTCGCTTCGGCACTCTCAACAATACGAGGTCGATTAGGCACTCTCACCGACATGGTCGCAGCTTAGAGGCACTCGGCGAACGAGGATCATTTTCGGCCCTCAAGGTCACCGACGACAGTCGCTTGGCGCTCCCTACCAACGAACTTTTTTCAGCACACGCGTCGACAAGTCGTTGCATTCAACACGAGACGTAACAACAGTCGTCGCTAGAAACTAAGTGTGTCCAAGTATATTCTCATCAACGGGAATACAAAGTACATGAAGAAGGGCAGCTACGCCTCGTTCAAACGCATCAGCGCTACCTGATTGAGAACGATCAATGCCGTTCCATGGCCTCGCCCACGACGGCGACGAACTCCCGTCTCCACCTCCTGCGACCTGGTCGCCGCCCTCGCCTTCTCCACAAAGTCCCACCCAACAAGTCGAGGTTGGGATACAACCCCTTAACCTTGGCGAGGCAGTCGTTATACCTCCCTGGAAGAGTCGGCGATCTCGTCCTGAAGCTCGTCGGAGTTGCGATACTCCTCTATCGCCTTGTCCCTCTTCTCACAACGAGGCGTGAAAAGCTGTTCTTCGTCTCTTCTTCGGGGCTGCGATCTCGTCATATTGCGCCTCTTTCACAGCCTCAAGCGCTTTTTCCTCGAACGCAAGGGCCACCTGGAGGACACCTTCCTCTTCTTCGCCTCCTCCTCCAGACAAGACTGCGGGCCTTCTCGGCGGCTACAAGCTCCTCAGCCTCGCGATGCGTTTGTCGCAAGCTAACTCTTCACCTCAGCCCGGTGCACAACGCGTCAAAACGGCAACTCGGCCAGCTGGCTCACATGCCATGGTAGTATTTATGCATGATCCGACGTGCAGGGTGGCCGAGCGTTCAGCCTTAACCTCGGGCGGCAGAGCTTGTCGGCCCCACTCAACCGGGACCAAGGGAAGCGAGCCTGGGGCGGAACCGAGGCATCAGGTGCCGTAGAACGACGACGCCAGAACTGAACGCTTCTTCGGCCTTTCTTCAGTCGACGGGACGGCTACCGAGCTCTGACCGGGCGCCGGCGCCGATGAAGGCACGGCTTCAGCCTCGCGGTGGCGTTTCTTCTGGACGAGAAGCCACCTTCTCTCCCTTAATTGAGCCCGGCTCTTGGCCTTCTCCATGAGCGACGGCCCCTCCGCGTCGGGGGTGCAGAGTCACTCTTGTCGGCCATGGCTGCAAGTACGTATGACTGTTAGATAGGGAAATCAAGATAGATCAAGAGTACAACTACGAGATTGGCAACCTTTTGTGCCCTCGTCGATCAGCTGAATTAATCCCGGAGATATCGATCAGGTTTGGGGATTCACCTCCTTCAAACACTTGAGGTCGAGGACCTCGGACGCAGTAAGCCTCGCGACCCAAAAGCTTTGCTCCGGACGTCGACAGGCGACCACTTTGTAGGGAACGGCCAACCCGAGGAACTATAGACAAAACAAAGTTCCTCTTCCAACTGTGAGCGGGAGGCAGTCTTCCAAGGATATGCCGACCATTCCTCGCCGCAAAATAATACCAGTCTCCGAACGGTTTGACAGAAAAAAGTAGGGAAGAGGCGCGAGGTCGAGGGACCCCCGCCGAGTAGCACAAATATAAGAAGCCGACGATTACTTGCCAGGCATTCGGTGCCCAGCTGAGAAGGAGCCACCCAAATCCAAGAGAAGAAAAATAACAAAGGGGTGGAAGGGGAAACAGAGGCCTGTCCTAACCGCCTCGGTGTAAACTGAGAACCCCCCGTCCATAACTAAGTGAGCCCTAAAATCCCTGTCAGCAAACACGACGGCGTCGGCAGGGAGGACAAACCTGGGATGCTTCCGCAGCCACCTGAAGTACTAGGGGAGGTCTCGCAACGGGCTTCGGCAACGTTGTCGGATCGACGACGAGCACCATAAGTGTGGGCTGAATGTTCCTTAGGAACGTAGGTCCCATGGACTAGTTCAAGGACGAAAGTATCATCGACAGGCCCCCAGACCTGGGTTTCTACGGATACCGACCCCACCCCAAGGTTTCGGAGATGGAGTCGGGAGCGTCGGCCGAAGCGGGGGGATCCTTGGACTTTGTGATGACGGCGAAGAGGAAGCCTCAGAAGAAGCGGAAGAAGAGGAAAGGCTCATCGTTTACCTCGGAGGGAAGCAAGCGAAGATCGCCGGGCGACCTGTGTCACAGGCGGGCATGATCGTCGGATCGTCGGCAGACGTCGGGACAGCAAAGATCGTGAGGCTCGCGCGAAAACGAAGAAACGTTTATTTCGCATCAAGCCTTGGCTATTTAATAGCCTCGACACCAAGGCGATCGGACGGCCCAAAATCCTGCGCTTCCAGGATTCCGCCACGTGTCGGAAGCCCGACCGCCGGGAGACGTTCACCCGGATCCACAGCGCGCTCCCCGAAACCAAGCGGCGTCATCATGGCGCAGGTTCAGAGTGAAGTACCTGACACGCCGTCTCCGGCAGTACCATCATCATGACAGTGGCAGAACGCCCCCAAATCAGCGCGCGAAATGCGAGGCGGCGCCGAACGCCCGTACGAATTCCTGAGAGTAATAAATGGCTTCTCTTCGAGCCGAGGACTCGCCTCGAAAAGAACCCGGGGGACTATGTATATCGGTCGTCGTCAGCCGACGAATTGGGTCGACGAGATCAGGGATCGGCCACCGACGAGCCGACGGTTAAATTGGTCGGGAATCGTCGTCACAGGTTAGTCCATCACTGCCGAGAACTAATTCAAATTAAGCACTATGTCCGGGCGTCCCCAGCTGGCGCCAGGTCACACTTGCCCTAGGTACAGACAGCCCCGTAATCACGACCCCAGCTGGCCCGTACCCGCTTTGGGCAAGCGACTGTCTGACGAGGCGAGACTCTCCGTGTCCAACTGGCGAGGGTTCCCTGATTAGCGCCCTTGCCCACGCGGCTCGTCCACCACCTTCCTTTTCTTCCTCCAAAGGACCAAGCCCTTAAAAGAGACAGAGACCCACAAGGAAAAGGTACGCTATTCATAGCACAAATTCTCTGTCAATTCTCCTCTCTTTACAACCTTCACTGACTTGATCGTCGGAGTGTCCGACCGCCGAGAGTCTCGTGGTTCTTTGCAGGTCGGGTTCTCTTCTCCGACGACATGCGACGCGGCCAATCCCTCGGGGCCCCACCCAGCTCGGCTCTGGCCGACGATCCTTGCTGATTTTTTCCAACAACAGTTTCCATTAAAGGCCATGATGGATAAATATGGGGTCATCCATAATACCTACATCTCTTCAGTGCAACAATCGGATAAGTCCACTACACCTGAATCATAGAGCATAATGACAACAATGTCCGAATCCTTTGATCGAAATGGACGATAGGTACGATTAGATGTAGCGCCAACGGTTCTTGTGCATCTCCTAAAGGATTTTCTCAACAACTTTAAAGATAAAGCAAGAGGTAGCATGGGTAAAGAGGGGGGGGGGGGGGGGAAGTTAGGTCTCGATAGCTCTCGGCTCATCCACCTCATACTCACTTCTCGACTTTACACTCTTTATTACCTTCACACATGTTAGCTCAATGTCGGAGAGTTGATATCGAGATTAACTTGATTTGACTTCTGTGCAAGTCTCATCGAGCAATGACTGTCTTCACCACTCTATTTTCAGTGAGTTTTTTTTTGGATAACCTTGAATTGATATTTCTCAGTCAAAGAGATCTTTCAACAGAATCCATTAAGATCAGAGAATTTCGTTGCATGTGTTGTGAACATCTGATAGTTGTCTTGAAAAGCATCTTAGCATTCAATTAATGTCCAACTGTTTGTACATGGTTCTTATCTATTGTATATATGGCAAAGATATACAACATGTATGTACGTATTGGTCGAGCTTATACTTTATACTATAGTAGGAATCAACTCTGGCTTCCACCGTACTAACAAAACTGGCGTCATCTTTGCACGTTTAGATACATGCAGACTGTTCGATCTTGATCGGGCTATGTATCTCGTCGTTGCGAAATCTCGTAAGATCGAGAAGAAAGTTACAAGAGTCTTCTTCGTTATTTCTCCGCTCCAAACATCTTCGAGATCTGGTGGTGATGCCCCGTGTGAAAAATTTTGCACAAGAGTGAGAGAGAGAGAATCTTGCGCAAGGTGTTTTTTCAAAAGAGAGTCCCTACTTCTCTCAGATGCATGGGGCATGGGAGAGAAAGAGAGTCATGCGGACTCATGGGTGACAACCGCTCATGCGGTTGTCCACCTTCCCAAAGGTTGCTTTGGTGCCCACGAAGGGCAAATGTCAACACAGACATATGTGGGCATCCTCAGAATCTTTAACCTTAATCCACCTATCGACGGATTTAGAGGGAAGATATTCTTTAATTCTATCTTCTAATATATGGTGGAAACGAAGCTCAAGTGATCAGCCACTATCTATCCTTCCATGCTATGGACTGATGACAATTATAACATAATTGCATTGTTATTTATGGTGTTTCATGAGCTACTATTATAGTCTTTTTAAGAACAAGGAGCCGATCATGTGCCAAGTTCTTCCAACCAAGATCACCCTAGCTAGCTTGGGTCTTGATCAGGTCTTGTCCGACCGACCCAAACGCATAACCTTGTATTCTAATACTATAGTACATCAAATAACCTGGAAACTTTATTAACAAACATTTCTTTTTCTCTTAAAAGAGCAGAGAAGCTAATGCTAGCTATGACATCGGAGAACAGGCCAGTCACCCCCCATCCCATACATAATACATTGGACTGCCCAAAAGTGGGAAATGGAAACCTGATATGTACAAGTACACAGTGCATTTAGATGCTGCCCCCACATTCCCCCCCACAGCACATATGGCCGTCTTCCTCCTCCCTTCCGGCCGGCACCCTCCTCGATCGATCAAACCCGGAACAAAGGTTTGAGAAAAAGGAGCAGCTGCAACAAGTAGAGCGGGAAGAGGACGCCCAGTCGTGGTGGTGGGTGGGTGTACTGTGTGCGTAGTGGGGTTTGTTCTCAGAACTTGCAGAGGTAGGAGCAGGAAAAAACGATCGACTGTGTGGCTGTGATCCCCGTTTCGTCTGCGCATGGGGACGGGGGAGAAGGAAAAGGGGAAGAGAACAAGTGAAGAAACAGCACAGGGGAGCAAAAGGAAAAGTTGCACGCCTTTGGGGACGCACGTGCCGACCACGCCTCGCCGCCCCCCGGCCCCTTTTTGTCGGCCCCCGGCAGCCCATGATTACGAGATTGTCAGCTTCCCGGCACGCGTGAACGACCAAAGTCCTTTTTTATCCTCTCCACCCTTTCTCCCAGCTCTCGCACTGCCACTGCGCACTGCCCACTGCCCACTGCAACATCTCTCTCTCTCTCTCTCATTCATCCCTCTGGCCTCCACGTCCGTCCGTCGTATTTTGCATGGATTCCATGTACGGACTAACGGTGGCCGTCCGATCAGCATCGGACTGCTCCCCAAGAGTACCCATGAACATACTCACGAGCATCAGACACGGCTGGTATAATCTGTGCAACTTTAAGTAGATGGAGCTGTTATTAATTTGGGTGGTATGATGGTGTCTGTATGTATTTTTAAGGAAGATGTCACATGAAACACCATTCAATAATTAGGTGCATCGGAATATTTTTAGCAGAAGTGCATGCCAAGGTCTCCACTCAAATGATAGATAATGAAGTGCATGCCAAGCGTCTCATCCCACGTGGATGGACATGGAAAGTTGCCGTGAGAAAGGCGTCTCGAAATGATCTGAGACTTTGCTGCTGCTGCTGCTGCTGCCTGCTGCAGCTGCCTGTCGTGTGTTTACACAGAGGAAGACGCGCGGAGAGGAACTGTCCAAGTAGAGATAGCTCGCACCAAAACGATCGAGCTCTTTGATAACAAAATGGACTTGATTAATATGTTATCTAGCAGGGTTTGTTCGGATCAGTGGAGTCATTTTGATGTGAAAATGGAATATTAATTAGGTCCATGGGAATGGATTATGTGAAGATGATCAACTTAAATATGTACTTGGTTAACAAGCTTAATTAGTTTAATTAGACTGGTTATTCCAATTTAGCTGTTGTCAATAAAGCGACGGTATATATATACATATATATATATATATAAGCAATATTCAGAGAAGTAGAAGAACCAGAGACCCCATGGAAATGGTTCCATGGTGGTTTCTGTGCTCTTCTTTAATGTTGCTTTTAGCTTCTGCTTCTAACTGAATCAGTGAATTAGATCAGAACAAGAAACATCCACATATCTTAATTGTCACATATTCCCACACACCAAACTATATAGTATGTATACAAATTTGGAAGATCCAATTGAGAATTACAGTACATGAAACAAAGATAAATTAGAACCCTCACGTCTTATTATTTATACGTTGGTGCAACTGCAAACCCTAATAAAAAGACGAGGAACAGAAGAAGACCAAACGAATCCCGACATATCCCCGGCACAACCACAACAACAACAACAAGAACACACAAAGGCCGAGAGAAAAAAAGTATGAACTAAACTGTAGCTAGCTTTGCGCCTCAGGCTGTAGCTGCACTGGTGCTTCTGTTCAGAACCCGCCTCCGCTTGGGGCGCTCCAGCCCGCCGGCGCCCGGCCGCTCCACCAGGGCCTTCAGGGCATCCCTCAGGAAGGCCGCCTGCTGCCCATCGCCGCCGCTGCCCACCTCCTCTTCCTCTCCTATTTCGTCGTCCCCAGCGACGACGAGGACGTTCCGCACCCTGCCGCCGAGCGTGGCGATCTCGGCGCGGAGCACCCTGAGGCGGAGGGACTTGAGCGTCTCCGCCAGCTCCGGCAGCAGGCTGGAGCGGTCCTCGCAGCAGAGGGAGGCCCTGAGGACCGGCCTCCGCCCGGTGGCGGTGGGGAGGTCGCCCGTGTAGACAGAGATCTCGTCAGTCTCGGTTGGGAGGTCGTCCGTCTCGCCACACTCGGCGGCTCGCTGCTTCAGGTCCCTCACGTGCTCCACTGCTTTGGCCAGGAGGGAAGCTTTCTCTATCTGGAGGGGAGTGGGGAGGATGAGGGGGGAAAAGAAGAGGAAGAGGTCAGATGAAACCCTAACCCTAGGAGAATCAAATTGGATAGCTTTCCATCACATCTGTGCATATACTGTACGTGAAGATTAAGAATGGTCACTAGTTTCTCTATGCAATTAAGCTTGAATAATTGTAAGAAAGAGGAAGGTTTATCAAAGATCTAAGATCAGCTTGCAAAGCTGCTTCCGATCTTTGGATTTCACCCAGCTACTATTTTAGTTGCTATATATATATGGTCTTGATGGAAATGCTCAATAGTACTACAGTTCCATTCATAGAAGGTAAAAAAGCCAAACCAACACACTTGACACTTCTTATGGTGCATTCTTCCTTTGAAACAAAATAGCCTTATATGGAAGGTGACAACGAGATCTTGTCCTTATGGAAAAGATCTAATAAGTTTTCAAAACTATTGGAATATCAAGAGATCTAGAGCTTGGCATTGGCTGCTCTTAAAAGATCAGTGCCCTCTCTCATCGAGAAGTGAGAACAAGTACTTTGTAAAACCATCATCACATATGGGTTCAACAATATGCATATATATAACTCCAGTATATATGAAGAAGATTGTCTAGCTAGCTTCTAACTGTTTTCTCTCTCTCGTTCTCTCTCATATATATATATATATATATATATATATATATGCACAGCACACAATATATACTGATAATATTATTCACTGGCTTGGTACCCTTTTATTTCTCTTGCAGAGCTCCCTATGGATTATAAAAGCTAACCCCTTGCAAGCACATAAAAAAGCGCTTGTTTCTTACCAAATCTAGTTCGACAAGCTAATCCCTTAAAGATCCTGCTATATTTCCAAACTAACAACGTACTCCCTATATTACCCAACAGCCTAGCTTCCACTGGATCACTATAAGGAACACTACATACTGGAGCATCTTCTCTTTGTGTTATTCTTCTTGGTGGTGATGTTTGTGGTGGGGAGAGAGAGAGAGAGATGGTGGTGGTGGTGGTCATGATGTCGATCGAACAGATGAATACCTTGGCATCGCAGGCGAGGATGGAGCGGAGGCGGTCGAGGTGGGACTTGATGCGCTCGCGCCGCCGCTTCTCCGCCTCCCGGTGGTTCCTGGAGGCCGCCATCGCCCTGTCCAGCCGCTCCTCCTCCTCCCCCGTCGTCCCCGCCATGTCCAGCGGGTACAAGGAGGACATGAAGCTCGGGATCTCCCCAGCTGCCGCCGCCGCCGCCGCGGCGTACTCGGGGCGTCCCATGCCCGTCCCATACAGCCCGAAGTACGGATGGAACTGCGCGGAGTCCGACATGTCCTGGCACATGTCCGATCTTCCCGGCGGGATCCGCGGCTCCATGAACAGACCCAGAAGAAGAAGACCGGCCGGTGTCTGTAGGTAGGGGAGTTGGAGAACGAAGGGTGTGAGAAGCGAAGAGATAGAGAGAGCTCAAATCGAGAGCTCTTTATAGCCGGTCTCCGAGAGGGGAAAGGGAACAAAAAGGATATCCAGACCAGAAGGGGGTGGGTATGTGTGGTCAGAGAGAGAGAGAGAGAGAGAGAGAGAGGGATCTTGGGGTTGCGTTCGGGTGGGGGATTTGAGGATTTCCAAACGTTCCGGCTGTCTGTTTTTGCTGTGACCGACGGGCTGTCTGGGACATTCCTTCTCGGGTGACGTCATCTGACGTCACTTCCACTCACTCTAGAACGCCCTATATATTCTATCTTTCTATCACGCCACTTCCCTTTCTCTCTCCTTATCATCTTTCCATTCCTTCCTTTTCGTCTGCCTTCTAAAGAATCTGAGGTTGTGCACAGCTTGTAAGATTTTTTTCTCTGACGCATCTCATGACTTAGCTCGCCTTCGAATATGGTGGAGAAATCTTTTAGGGTGCAGCTAGCATGCAGTACACTGAATCGATTTGAGTTAATCTTGAAGTACCTATTGTAGCTTACTCGATCTAAATGTGCAAAATGCGTAGTAGGGTTAGTATAGTACTGTGCTAGCTCTTGACCACAGAATATGGTAAGATAGATAATATTATGGGGGATATATGCTACTGCATGCATTGACTTTAAGGATTGGATATGCTCCTAGGTATTGACCTGCCAATGAGAGAACTCGGGAATCTGATTACGCGTCCACTCTTGAAGTCAGCTTAGCTGACCTCTGAACTCTACTTGATCGATCCCCATCAATAGAAAGCATGCATGAAGGGGGAGAGAGAGAAAGAGAGATGAGTTGACGAGTTCATATCAGATAAATCTGTCCAAGATCGTGTAGAATAAGTTCATCACATGCATGCACATTCGCTTATCCTCTCGAGAGGGAATTGGGTGATGGTGAAAGGTGAGTAATAGGCAAGGACGGGCACCGATCGAACACGATCCCCTCCCTCCATCTCAGCTATATATATCTCTGTCTCCTCTTTGTCAACTATCAAAAAGAGACCACCTCTCGAGGGCATGCAGAAATTGGCCGACCTTGGAAATATACTACATAAAAATACTTGAAATTTTTATTCGTTTAATTTGGTGCTCGCACGCTAATGATCCCACGTCCTTCGTTAATTTTCCCTTTGTCTCTTAATTGGGAGTTTTGGGTAATTTCGGGGTTTTCAAAGAAAAGCTTTAATTAGAAGATATGCAAGTCCAAACATAGGTCAGGATAGATTGAGGTAGCATGTGTAGTATATATGGTTCCTAGCTGAACATGAACTTGCTTCCGGGTTGAAAGCCATGCCACATGCGAGGATTGAGATCATGATGAGCATCTCAGTCCTGTAATTACAGTACTATTCACATTTTTCTTTGATTTCATTGTGAGAACGAAATCCCTAAAAACTAAAAGATGATACAAATACATAGTTGAGATGGAATGGTATAATGGAATATGGGGTAGAAAAAAGCGGATTAAACGATCTCAATACTGCTGAAACTAGCTAGTTTTACATGATAAGAATCATAAGTGTAGTCTTAAAGGTCATTAGAAGGGTTAAGAGTTGAGTGCTTTTGGTTATAATTTTTGTGAAAGGTTATTTCAACAGAAACAGCATCATATGTGGGAAGAAGGCTTTTTCCATTGCTATATATAGTGTCTATACACTTATTTTAATGTGGAGCAAGAGTACCATTTCTCTTTGACATGTAGTCAATTAAATGCTGGTTAAAGTGTGCCTAAGCTAAAGAATCATGTGCCACATATAGTATAAATTGTATAGTACTCCTTCAACATTATGTGCATCTATGCAAATGGCATTTACATAAGGACAAATATGAAAATCTGCAAAAGCTCTTTACATTATGACGAATGACCCGTTCGACATCAATTAGCATGGAGACAAAAAGATTGAAAAAAAAACTCCAGATCGCAATAAACCCCAAGCTGTCCGGTCAACCCATGTATAGCAGTGATGATGATGGTGGTGGTGGTGGAGAGGTACATATCATGAAACCTTTTGATTAAAGAAGAAAAGCTTTTTGACCTTGCACCCTGCAACTTTTCTTGATGACAAAAAGGAATCTAAACATATATGAACGCTAATTAGCAAAAGCCATTTCAAATGCCACAAGATATTTTAGGGTATATGAAGCAACTTTTTCTAGTTTATGAGCTGAACCAGTGGGACTCTTACATTTCCAAAGTCGACTGTGTTTGTTGTATTTTCAATGGAACATTCTCTACTTGAGAAAAGATTATTCTGTAGTTGAAAGAGTACGTAAATGGAAGATATTGGACGTAGAAATATCCTATGTTTGCATATATACTGAGAACTCCTCGGTTAAGCACTTACCTTCTCTTATCAGATCCATGCAAGGACATGAATTTCATCTGATGAAAAGAGGAACTACAGGAATCTTTGATAGATGGGTATGAAATGTTGAGCGAGAGTAGCGTTAACCCGAACGGATCAATGTAATATCACATCAAGTAGGTATGGTCAGTTTCGACTCGACTCTCAACGTAGATGATCACGGTGAGTTCGAGTCTAGATCTCTAGCGAAGAGGATGAGGAGAGGAGAACAAATACTCGATTTGTCTCGACAATCCACTTAGCCTGCAAGATAGTCGATCTTGATGATGACTCTTTGACAGTCAAATGAGAAAGTAGATAGTTGAAGTGAGATTGTGTCTATTGTTGACACTCGTCCTTCTATATTATTGTGACTGTTGACCTTCTCTTGAAGGCGGAGAAAGTAGTGAATTACAATATGGAATTAACTTCTTCTTTGAAAACTCCTGCTTTCTCTTTCCCCTCGGTTGTAGTAGATCAGTTTGGGCTGATCTCAATGGTGTGGCTCACGCACCCTATCACAAGTTTTATAAGTGCAATAAAGATCAAATGATAAAAGTGTACAACAAAATAGACAAATGAACAAATTAATCATAAGGACACAACAAATTTACATATATAGTTCTACAAAGCCTACGTATAGAGAGAGCTAATTAAGGTGACACTTCACTATGTAAAAGAAAATACAAAAAAAGAATGATACTCATACACCCGCACCGACTACTATTCCCAAATAGTAACGTCACCAAATTCCAATTCATTAAATAGAACACATCACCAAATTCTAATTCACTCACCCTCATAGTTGTTCTCATGGTCTTCCCTCTACTTAAAGATGTTGTTTACGTAGATCCGGAGGGGCACCAAAGTAACTACTTCATGACCACACGTTCTCCCAAAGGCACAAATGCAAGAACACATCTCACGAAAAGAAACAATAGTTACAGCTCCATTTCATCCAGGAGAGAGAAGAGAAAGAGAGAGAGAGAGATGGATGATGTTGATTTCGTAGTCACAAACACCCAGCCACAAGTCCCACAAAATGTGGGCTCCTCTTTGACTGGTCAAACCACAACAATTCTCCACCTTTTGACTCAGTCAAATATAAAAACAACATATATCTTTTCCAAAATAAAATAGTTTTTTTTAAAAAAAATTGACAAGTCCCAAACAATCTAGACTTGAATTTCCAACCTCCCTCTCATCCAATGTCCATCCCACCTACAAGTGGAGGACTTTAAAAACTCTCAAATAGAGAAACCTCCTCTCCCTTAATTGGGCCTTCAATTTTCAATTAACACAAACATTAGTTAAGTCAAGACAGTGCTTGAATTTAGATGCTGGCAAAGGTTTAGTTATCATGTCAACTACATTTTCTTCTGTCGGAACTTAAATGTATCTACCTATGAAATTCTGTAAGTTTGTGATATCTTATATTAATATGTTTGGTTCTTATGTGATACAGAAGATCTTTTGCTTCTGAACGTCATCTATCTTGACCTGAAATCTTCAGTACTGTCAAATTTTCACCTGCACTATAGATGGTTTTTGCCTTCGTTTGATAGTAAGATAGGTTTACCTCCTCCATATGTAAAGTATTCTTTCCATATACGATAGTGGTTATCAAATGGTCATACAACTTAATTAGGTAAACATGAAAGAATAAGAAAAGCATGATCTTCCTCATCCACCTTAGACATCCACACTACAAATTAAGCTGTGAGATCAACTTGTTGAAAAGATTCAAATATTTTAAAAGGTCAGTTCCAATCAAACATGCTTAGATTATAAAGTTGCTTTTTAAAATAGAGTTTATTTTATGAATTATGAGTGACTTGTAAAGTTTTTCTCACTTCTTTCACATATCAAGAGTTGTCTCTACATCGGTAATATATATATATATACATTACCTCATCAGCTAGCTAGACATAAGTGAATCATACTTTTGGCTTTCAAGTCCAGCTCATCCCATTTATCACCACTTTTTCCGGTCTTCTCCTTCCTCATAATTGCCTTGTGTAAATACTCTTTATTTCTATCATAAACTGAAGTTTATTTTACTGTCAAATTTCTTTGTCTCGAACTTTGCAATCGACACTTTTGAAAGCACCTAAAAGCTTGACAAAATTACATTAAACAAAGCTCCGACACCAAATGTACGAGAACAGAGTGATAACCCACAGTATAGTATGGCAAACTTATAAGTGAAATAAAGATCAAATGGGAAAAACGTACACTAAAATATATAGATAAATGAACAAAGACCCTCTGGGGTCAAATCTTATGGAGCCATCGGAATCCAGTTCACAGCGCTTAGGATGGATGAAATTGTCCGTCCAAGACATATGATGAGGACAGCGGCATAATTCGCTCCGTTATACCACAGATAGTAATATTTTTTCATACAAAATTACATGCGACAGATCACATGATCAGAGACCGTCTGTGGGTCAAATCTTATGGAGCCATCGGAATCCAGTTCAGAACGCAGGCTTGACTTGGCCCAGTGTGATGGCATTGGAGTAGAGAAACTTGTTGTTATTGCAAGTCTACTCTGTGGTTGGCGTTGCAACTCGAGTTCCAAGGCCACTTAAACACTTAAACCACGATGTCACGTAGAAGACGAGCAAAAATTAAGGATGGTCCCTCGTGTGTGTGTATATATATATATACATATATATGAGTAATGCTATGCTCCTGGCAGTGCCGGGAGCATAGCCTACGTGGAGGGGCCGCTCCCCTCCGCGCGCGCGCGACGCGTGGAGGGGCGGGTCCCTGCATTAAATACTATTTTTTATATATTTTTGTGTATTATTTGTGTACACAAATGATGTATTTGTGTGCACAAATACATCATTTGTGTGCACAAATTGTAAAAAAAAAAAATTAGGCGCATTTAATACAGGGGGCCCGTCCCTCCACGCGGCGCGCGGGGTAAATTAATTAGAAGTTGTTGACTATAACAGAGAGATTTTACTGTAACAAGACTTAACATATACTGTAACAAGTGATAACACTTACTGTAATGATTACAGCTCTATTAGAAACTAACAAATAAGTCAAAAAATTGATAAGAACTCCTAATTAATTTGTCCATATATATATATATTATATATATATATATATACCCAGGTTATAATTCGCAAGTTTAACACGGAAACAAGTCGAACCCAGGGCTCATTACTGTGATTAATTGGACCTCTCTGGGCCCAATCGCACGTGGGCCGTCGACATCTCCCCGTTTCTGAGCACACCCACCATCGGAAGCATGCATCCTCCACGTACAGTAGATATATGAAGGAAATGGTGGCTAAAGGAGAAAAGGATCAATGCTACACAACGAGCAACCTGCAGAATCTCTCTCTCTCTCTCTCTCTCTCTCTATCTATCTATCTAAAAAAACGTCTAACTCCCTCTACTTAACATCCGGGAAAATTTGTTTGACCCCCTGGCCAGTTCAAAGACACCATCTAGATCTAAACACATTAAAATTTAAAGGTACTGTGCAACTCCAAAAGGCACCTGTGATTGGGGTACCAGCTAGCTAGCACCATCACTCATGCAGTGTTCTCAGACACTGTCAAGATCAAGAAACCAGCTGGTACAAAATAAACAGCAAATCTGCAAGAAGAATAGCACTCTAAATAATAAGCCAAAACGACTAGCTAGCTAGTTTCTCTTCTGTTCAGTACATGCATGCATGTGGGGGGAGGAGAGCTACACTACTTCAGAAGTTAATTATAGATGAACATATATACTCTTTCTCATTCTAACTTTCACTTCAGTGTACTGATCAGGTAGAATAGAACAACATGCATGATGGCTTTCCTTGAATCCCATTCACATCAAGAGCACCGGTGACTACTGCTGCAACTCTAATTCACCATTTGCGAGATCATAGGAAGCAGGTATGTGTCGTTGCATTCTCATTGAATCGACAAAGAAGAACAATGCCAATTAGGTACCGTTTGACATAGCTCTGAAGCAGCTCACTTATATATGATCAGTTTGGATATGCAACAATAAGTTTCTTAGATTAGTAATTAAGAACTTAGATGGTGTTGAGATTTATATAGAGTCTCATATCAAATAATCTTTTGTTCACATTCTCTCTCCATCTATAAAGGAATTCTGGCTCTTGTGGGCATCTTCCAATATTCCCTTCATCTGTAGATAATTTTCTCAACTCAGTGCTTAAGTTTTTGAGTTGAAAGTTTTGAAGTCTTCAACAGATGGAACCTCATCACTCATGCATCACGTACAGGCTAAATATATTAATATTTCTCTATCATAACCTGCAGAGAAGGTGTAATTAGCCCTGTGAGTTCTGTAGATAAGGATCGATGAACGGATAATAACAAAAGTACAAAGTCTCTGCAGGGATGCAGAAATTGATCATCCATTGTGCATGCCAGCTAAGCTTCAAACATTAATGGCATAAATAAAACTCATCATTGATGGTCCAGAGGAACCACTTATACACTGTGACACAACCAACTCAATTATGCCTCAATTTTTTATGGCATGTTACAAGAAATGCCTTTTTGTAGAAATTAATAAGCCTCATCATGATCCTAATTTATTCCAAGATGTACAGCACCATCTAAAGTGATTTATATTAGAATTACATGTTCCAGGTCTGTAAAGTAAGGAGTACATGCATCTCCAAGGATGTATAAGAAATCATGTGGGGAGAGGATATATAATTGGCCTCACTTCATGAATTGGTATATATATATATATATATATATATATATATTGGCTTAAATCTTCATGAGATTGATGTATTAAAGTTTGAAGGAAGGCTAGCTAGCTGTTCGGGGAATGATGTAAAAAGAAAGCAACACCGCATTTTTCACAACTTCAACATCGAAATCTCTTAAGATCATCAGATGCAAAAAAAAAAAAAACCACATAATTATATGTCTGAGCCCGGGTTCGAACCGGGGACCTCTAGTGTGTGAGACTAGCGTGATGACCAACTACACCACCCAGACGATGTTTAATAGCATTAAAGAGTTATTACAATACCGAGTGCCATCTGATGAAGCACACCACACAACAAACGAAAGGAGCACCAGACGAGACAAAACACGATTTTGTTCTTACAAAAATCAGATGTTCGTTCGGAAGAGGCGGAGGAGTTCGAATTGGACTTCAAAAAGCATCCATTAAAGGTCCTATCAGAGAAGGTTTTCCGACAAGAAAGCCACTGTTTTGGTCCGAAGCGCCGACGGGACGCCTTGGAGTGGGCCTTGGGCTGAGCCTTTTGGGCCCATATTGGGCTCTCCTTTGGGGATTCTCTGTGCTAAATTCTTTAAACTCGCACGTGAGCGCGCGTGGTAGGATCGCAGAGGCATCTGCACGAGGACAGCAGTAAAATGCTCACGGAGAAATCAGTCTTTTTAAACTCTTTTTTATATACTATTGTGGCTCAATACTTAAGGCCTTCTACATATATTCGAATAACTCAAACTTAAATTTCTATTCTCATATCACTTCTCATAAAAAAACTCTTCATTTATTATCCTTTTATTTCTAAAAGACCATAAAAGATGAAACCTGAAAGGGTGATAGGATTGCAACCTCGGCGTGGCATACATGATTAGAGCAATACTACTCCGCACATGATTATCCATGTAATTAGAGTTTAGTTATCTTGCAAAAAAGTGTTGTGGTTGAATCCTAAATAAGATGATGGAGAGCATTGCTACTTCGACATGGGCATAAATAACCCGAGCAACAATTATTTTACACCATGATATGTTATTCGTGTTTAGTTATCTAGGAAAATAGTTAGTGATTGATCGAAATAAGATGACAAGTGTTATAGATATATATTTTTATCCCCAATAAAAAAAAGTTCAAAAAATTTCGGCTCCATTCCTCTTTCCGAGGCATTTCTTGTCTCCAGGTTAAGTAGATGGAACTGGGCCTGCAGCTTTCACCAAACAATGGCACCGTGCTGGACGACAACTTTGGACATAGGGACCAAAAGGTTTGATCATGCATAACGCCGAGCCACAAACTCCTAAACGGAATAGGACATCAAACTTTAGCCATATGATTCGACAAAAATTTTCAAGATTTTAACCATATAGCCATATAGACCATGAAACCTACCATAATTTAATGTGTTTTATGGAAGGACACTTTCTTACTGCTGTGAGGTTAAAATAAATCAGACCCCCGCCCCCAATTTTACCATCATGGATTCCCATGCCATCATATTTGGAAGTATCTAGGCTCCTTAGAAAAACGTCCCGCCAAAGTTTTTCTATATGATTTCTCGGATTTTTTGCAAGATGCACCCCATCACAGACAATTTTTCCTGAAGGTCCCAAACATTAAAACCAAAAGTTCTCAAAGAGTGCTCGCGTGCTGTTTATCATAACCAGTTGTTAAACTTAAACCAGAAGCATGAATACTACCTAAGGGATTGCATAAACAGGGTTGAGAAAATACTTGTTACAAGAGAAATCTTGCAATAATGCTGGCATGGATGGCGAGAAAGCAATCCTATTGATTGACCCATGCAAAAAGTGGAAGTGGGCATCCAAGCAATAACATTGCTTTCTTGCAACCCACACCATCATTGTTGCAAGATTTCTCTTGCAATAAGTATTTTAGGACTGCAGCCAACCCAACACCCAGTATTACTAATCCCTACGTACACATGCTTGCAATACAAATCCTTCTCACTGTGATGATGGTTATAGTACTCAATTCTGTGGTGATATGGTACACAGTTTATTTCCTGATGCCAACTTGTGTCTAAGAACGAATGACAATAAAACCATTTCCTTTGATAATTACATTAGCTTGGAAAAATCGGCTAATGATGTGGCAGAAGGGAAAACAACTAAAATGTACAGATATGTCCAGCAAAATTTTCAGTTATTGCACATTTTCTTGCCCGAGGTTTTCAAGATTGGCAAGGCACTTCTGCAGTAGAGACTTAGCTTCTGCATTCTTTTCTACCTCACAGAGGTGAACGAGGTCAACCCTGAAAGGCACATCTGTGTAAACTGAAGTGGATACCTTGTACAGGTTGATCATCTTCAAAAGGCACTCGGAGGCAGCAACATGAACCTGTGGTTTCAGACACAAGTGAGCATTGATCTGAGTAAAACTATGTGAAGAAAGAGGCCTCTAAAGAAATTGGGAAATGCTTTCAGGGACAGGTAGTAAGCAATCTACTCGCGCAGGCCCCATAAACCCCCCCTGTTTGTGTCTGCGGACGGGTTGCTTACTACCCTAATAAGCATTTCTCGAAGAAAATTAAGGTTCTTGGTACATGACTAAATAGTCATGATTACAAGGACTAAACCCTAATAGTCATGATTACAAGGACTAAAAACTAAAAGAGCAATTTAAAAATGATTCTTTTCTGAAACTACATGACTACAAGTAAAATTGTGGATTTTCCATTACAAGAATTGCATTTGTGGGTGTATATTTTTGAAGTGGATTGTACCACCAATTTTATTAAATAAATAGAGGTAATTGAATCAGAGGAAGGAGAGGAGAGGTTCCTCAACCTTACAGGAAAAAAAAAGAAATAAAACAAAACTAGACTAAGGTAGCTGCGCAATTTCCCTTCTTCAAAAAATCAAACTGAACCAGGTGGTGTGGTTGAGCTTGAATTATAGTTTGGTTTGGTTTGGTTTCATGAGTTGCGTAACCAACCTGAACCGAATAAATTATATTTAAAAACTATACACATATATGTAAAAATATAAATATTATTATTATTATCTTAATTTTAAGTATATAAATATCAATATTTTATATATTATAAAAAAGAAAATTTCACTTATTTAACCGAGCCAAACCGAAAATTTTCAGTTTGGTTTGGCTCGATTTGAGTGTGCACTTCTGTTTGGTTTGGGTTGGAAACAAAATTTTCTCCCAAAACCAAACCAAATAGAACCATGAACATCCCCAAGGGGCAAGTAATTGCTTGACTAGTGATGTTTTTACCAGAAGACTCCATGTCTTTCCCCTCAAATGTTCCAGCATACTGCCTTGAAAGTCTCATAATTTATGAATGTTAATAAATCTCCACACCACCATTGGAATAGGACTGAGCACATGAGTTGATCAACATCTTCATCTGTATGTGGCAAACAACACATATTCTCTCAAACATCAACCACATGAATAGGGGTGTAAATGAGCCAATACGTTCGATGAACAACTCGGAGCTCGGTTTGATAAAAACTCGGTTTGGCTTGTTTATTAAATTAACGAGCTAAGTTTGAACAAAAAAATAAGCTCGATTCATAAACGAGCCAAACTTGAACAAAGGTATACTCGGCTTGAATATGTTCGCGAACAACTTGTTAGATACTCGATAATATGTTCGTTAAGATATTCGATAAGCTACTCATTAATATACTCGAATTAATATTCATTAACATATTCGAATATAATAAGTATGAGAATATATTTATTTATTTTATAGAGTTATTATTGATCTATTAAATATTTATGATGATTTAAATGTAAAAGATTAAATGTCAGGGATATATACACATGGAAATAAAGTATATATAGAAAATATGATTTTAATAAAATCATAAGAAAAAATGGTATGTATACAAATATGAATTTCTCAAGGTCCCTGGGCAACTGCCTCATCTTCTTCATCCCACAGCCTGTGCACTGTGCGTGCGCGGCCAGCGAACCCGGCGTGGCCAAGGGGCCCGCCGTTGGCCACCGGAGTGTCCAGCCACCACAGTGGACCCTCCGCCGGTGCAGGACAGATCTTCTGGTGGTGGCAACGGCGGCCGAGCCATCACTCCTTCCGGTGATGCGGAGTCCCGACTTCCCCGGGAGCTTCCAGCGGCTTGCAGTTGCAACTCCGCCCCCTGCAGTTCTGAGGCCGATGCAGCGATTTCGGTAGTTCCGGACGCCGACCACAGTGTCGGCGGTGCGGTTCTCCGCCGCCCCACCCTGCACGGCGCCGCCCTCCCCTCATCCCGCTCACCCGCTGCCCTGTGCATGTGTATCCCATGGGCCATAGTCCCATATCGGATACATCATGTGTGTAGTGACCTTAAACCTTTATAAAAAAGACCCCCAACCCCTTAAGCCCCCTGTGTTTTCCAATTTCCAAGCATGGTGCAGGCTGCAAGAGCTTGATTCGAACTCGTTTATTTAAACGAGTTGCAAAACGAGTTGATCTCCAACGTTTAAAAATTTTACGAGTCTCTAGTCCGAGCATCTATTGTAGATGTTCGGCGAGTTATGAGTGGAGCTCATTAAAAAATGAATAAATATCTGACAAATTAATTTTAAAATAAAATATTTAACTGGCTCGAGTGTAAACTCGAGCCCGTCCAAGTGTGTTCAGTTTAGAGCCCGGACTCGTTTAAGTAAACGAGTAGTTTGTCGAGTCAAGTTCGAACGCAATAAAAGTGAATCGAGCCGAGTTTGAACACCCATATAAATATTCGGTGAGTATCGAGCCGAGTTCGAGCTTGGTAAAATAAACGAGTCCGAGTTTGAGTAGAATACTACTCGGCTCGACTCAGTTCGTTTACACCCCTACACATGAAAGCTTTACTTTCAAAGGTACTAATCTTGAATAGGCTGCAGATCATATGGGTGTATAGTGTTTGAAACAACGTTGTGTTGACAGCCATCACAGACAGACTGTCATTGATAATTTGGGACCCACACTCAACCATGGTGGATCCTGTCGTGATCACTTGGGAATGCTGAAAAGAAGCCTAAAAGGACCATAGGATAGAAGAAAATTGAGTGGGAAAACTGCAGAGCAAGATATCCAACTATAGCAGTTAAAACAGATAGATGGCTAATGTATATGTTTGTGTACATAAAAAGGATGCATGATTGAACAGTGTGGCAACGTCATCCCCTGTGCTGGATAAAACATGATCCAACAGTTTGGTACTTATAGGCATAGCGACATTGTCACCCATGATAGAGAGAGAGTCAGTTCCACAAACTGCCATTCTTCTACTAGACACTCATGGGCATTATGCCTCTATATATAGATTCAGACCTCCAACATATGTTTTTGGGGTGGTCTCATGCTTTAACATGGTATCAGAGAGAGAGAGTCCACAAACTGCCATTTTTCTACTAGACACTTATGGGCACAGATACCTCTACATATAGAATCAGATCTCCAACATATGCTTTTGGGTGGCCTCATGCAATTTGTTTAAACATGGTATCAGAGAAGGGTCCCTTTTGCAATTGTTTGGCTCCACATGTTTAGACCTATGTAGTCGTTGAGGTGCCATGTGTTCTCTAGGCTAATGTGGCTACCCTCCTCTCCATGGAGATGACTCTTAGATAGTTACATCCTTTCACATTAATAAGATCTCAAACTAAAACATCCATGATTGAAGATTTTTGGATTTTGAAATATGGTGTGTGCAAGATACAAGCTTTCTCCCATTAAAGAAGGCGAGTCCCTTCCCACATTGTACATTAATAATGTCAGTCATCCACACCAGTGCCAATCAAAATAATGAAAGGATAGTCGAAACTGCCCTACACATCTACAATATGCTTACAAAGTATGAAAAATATAAACCTTTTTCAACTACTGCCCTACACAACTACAGTATGATTACAAAGTACGGAAAATATAAATGGAATCTCAAAAAATTAGAGAAGCTGTTAACAAACCTGAGAAATCTTTATGATACTTAGGCATTCAACTATCTTCGGTGCAACAGAGTTCATAAACTGAAAACAACGCACAAATGATAAGTTAAAATCAGTAAAACAATAATAGCACAAGAAAGATGTATAAGGCTCACCTCATGAATCAAGAAAGCCATGTCTCCAGACAACTGTGGATAACTCTCGACCGAATGATGAAACTTTGAACAAAGTTCTCTAATTGATGAAAAAACTGACAAATTCACTGTGGACAATTCATATACAACTATCAACTTACATGTGAAAGAATGAAAAAAACTGCAAAAGGGATGCTTAGGGGCAATGAAAAAGATACCTGTCCATGAAAACCTAGGAGAGAGGGCACATAAAAACACATGGATTAAGCTTTTTCCTTGTCCCAGAATATCCTCCAGATGCGCCACATGGATGCCAGCTTTTATACAGTCAATGACCTTATCCAGTGGAATTGAAGCATCTTCTTCAGACTTATCTTCTCCAACAGCTGGACAGAAAAATTAAGTCATCCTTGGAAAAGAGATCAATCCTATCCTGGTCAATGTCATTGTTGTAAAGGCTTATCTTATTGACCTAGGGATTGCTTGGGAAAACTGTTATAATAGTTCTCCATTCCAAGGAGCAGAGACCTACATTTTATGAAAATTGATCGAATTTTATGATGGTATATGTAACCAAAAAATTGTATTCCCTAGGTCCGTCCATATGATGGTCTCTCAACCGTTGCCAGGCTCCTGACATGGCTTAAATTACATGAAACCCAGCTATTTTACAAGTGGTCAATTTAACAAGTTTCCATCTCATTGACCAAATATCATTGTGGAAAATCTGTAGATCACACTTGTCTCTTCTGCCACTGCCAGATCCAGGTGGAACATAGTATCTGTTGTTACTTTCTAAGCCTCTGTCCTTAGCAGCCTGACAATGACAAATCTTTTTTTTGGTAGGTAAGTTGGAAACAGGGAGGGAAACAACAGCGAGGGCAAGTTCGAACTCGCGCCACCGCAAAAGGGCTCTCATTTTCACGGGAGCACTGAACCACCACGCTAAGAGCACGGGTTCAACAATGACAAATCTTTACAGTTTCATAATAACAATTAGGGGTAGTGTTCTCCGATGTACATGGTACCATGGAGACGTAGGGATTGAAGATATTTCATCTATGGGTATCTGGGAAATGATATAGCACTTCCTGCAAGTACACTTCCTGCAAGCTATAGCTTACTGAGAAAGAAAAGAAGTTAAAGTACACTTGTCCATGAAGAGTGACATGATGATCCATGGATTGTTACCTGGGTGGTGGTTCTCATCAATTTTGACATATGTCAAATCCACCCTGCTCACCTAGACTACAAGGTGAGGCATCACTATGTCTTTTGTCCCAAGGTGTCCACCTTGGGAATTATCTGCCTCGCCAAGATGGATCCCCACTTTGGCCAAGCCCATGCAAGGAACCCATGACCCATTAACCTGATCAATTAGGATAAGTTGGATAACCACCCAGTCCCAACCTAGATCCACTAACCCCACCCATCCTAACCCTAGCTACAATAGCCCCTCGTAAGCCCGGCAACACTGCTATCTTCTCTGAATATCATGGAAGGCAGGATCGGAATCGGGATCGGGATCGACCAGGCTCGATCTGATCCTGGATCGGATCGGATCGCAAGATCCCATGGATCCAAGGGAAGTCTGGCCGATCCTGGATCGGCCAGTTTATAAAATGGTTTTTTTGGGGAAAAATTCAGGAAAAAATAGAAAAAAAACAGAAAATGAGGAAAATCTGATAAATTGAAAGAACTAATATTTGCATAAAAAACAATCATACATGCATTCATAATATATGAAACATAAGATTTTTGTGTATTATTACTACTATAATAATACAAGAAAAGTATAAAATATTAAAGACTTGGTGTATTATTAACCTGAATATCATTTAAGTAAATGTTAAAATTTGTAGTTTCATTTATTTAAGATATTACATGTAAATAAGGAAATATCCCCATTTGAATCCAATAAAAATATTAAAAAAATCACATCTCTTACTAATAAAAAGTCAACTCCCCATCCAAGAAGAAAATCGCAATTTTTGTGATTTTATCAAAGTAGCAACTTTCTAATCTCTCATAATTTGACATATTAAAATTTTAAATTCAAAAAATACTAAAAATCTAAAGTCCAACAAAAAAACTCAAACGTGCATATGACTTCTCCAAGAAGCCGCTCTCTTACTGACAGCACTAAGTCTACTTGAGACCTCTTAGGATTTGGTCAAACTAAGCTATCATCACCCAAACTCATGAGTGTCATGAGTTGGGTGATGATAGCTCAATTTGACCAAATTCTAAGAGGTTTGGATGATGATAACTTAAGTTTGACCAAATCCTGAGAGGTCTCAAGCAGACTAAGTGCTGTCAGTAGGAGAGTGGCTCCATTGGAAAGTCGCATGCACGTTTGACTTTTTTTACCGGACTTTGAATTTTTAGTGTTCCATGTGGTTTATTTGAATTATCAAATTTTTAGATAACTAAATTACGAGAGATTAGAAAGTTAGCATTTCGCTAAAATCACCAAATCGTGATTTTCTTCTTCGATGGGAGAGTTGACTTTTTATTGGTAAAAGATATGATTTTTTTGATATTTTTATTAGATTCAATGGGAGATACTTCCTTTTTACATGTAATATCTTAAGTAAATGAAACTACAAATACTAACATTTACTTAAATGATATTCAGGTAAATAAGGAGATACTGACAACCCTGCCTAAAGAGGATCCTGAAGGTAGCCTGAGGGAATCGACCTGGATCAGTCTGGATCGACCTGGATCAGTCTGGAATCGGTCGATCCCTTCTTGATCCAGTCGATCCAACTCGATTCTGGCCGATCCAGCTGGAAGTTTGCCGATTCAGGGACTTCCCCCCCAGAATCGGATCCATAGCCCTCGATCCGATCCAGGATCGACCGATTCTGGGTCGATCCTAACGATTTTGCCTTCCATGTCTCTGATCACAGGGTCTTCTCCATAACCCTGGCTTCCCACAGCCCTCAATCTCGCTACTCTAATAATTCTCCTCTCAAGCAATGGTTTTTAGTCTCCATGCCCTACATCTCATGTTGGCATTTGGAAAGCCCATGAAAGAGGTACAACCTCTCTCCCTCCCCATCTTAATTTTAATAGGGCTCCAACCTTAGGGTACCATTCCAACCAGTACTTTGATCTCGAATGCTGCATCTAGGTCTAAGTCATTACAAACTGACTATTCCTAGTTATAATGAGAGCTTGAATCTCAGACTCCCAGTCTGACTAAGAATCTAACCTGGAAAACTCCGTGGCTCATTTTTAGGCCCAAATTGTAGCAAGACTATCGATCAAAATTCTAATGACTAAATTTACGAGGCCAATCTAATTAGGACTTTGATCAGACAAATATTGAAGCAGAATGCATACACCTAGGCATTATATATATGAAGTTAGTCAAAGCTTTTTGATTGTCGAGCTAATGTAATTGACACCAATTGAGACTGGTGGGGAATGAGGACGACCCATAAATCAGTAGCCTGATATGAGCATGGATGGCAAAGTCGGCCGATCTTGTTCGGAATTGGCTGATTAGGGTCGGAATCGGCCTATGGCGACCCGATTTGGGGGGGGGCAACGACCCACCCACAATGTAAGGTGGAATCGGGGTGGATCAAGTAGAATCAGACTGGATCCACACCGATCCACCTCGATTCCATCTGATGTAGCCCGGTTCCCTCAAGTTACCTTAATTACATCCGATCCCCTCCACTTACCTTATTTACCTGAACATCATTTACTTTCATTTACTAAGATATTACATGTAAATAAAGAAGTACCCCCCATTTGAATCTAATAAAAATATCAAAAAAATTATATCTCTTACAAATAAAAAGTCAACTCTCCCATCAAAAAAAAAATCGCGATTCGGTGGTTCCATCAAAATAACGACTTTCTAATCTTTCATAATTTGACATATCTAAAAATTTCATAATTCAAATAAACCCAATAGAATACTAAAAATCTAAAATCCGGTAAAAAAAAGTCAAACGTGCATATGACTTCTCCAAGTGTGAAATAATCAGCATGAAGAGTACCTTCCTTTGATTACTATTAGAAAAGGAATTGAGAAGCTGAATTTCTTACAGACCTAAGGTTGAATCCATCCACAATTGATGTAGAACTTAAAACATATTTAATCGAAGTGGGACAACTTTGGGGTTGATCCATTAGGAGCTCAAAGTGGAGGACAAGAGCCTCTCTATATGATCAAATCTCAGCTAGGAACTTGGCACAATTTTTAGAAAGTAATGACAAGCAACAAAACAAATATCCTGAACCTAGTATTCATTATGAAATCTATTTAAGAAAAGGTTGCTGGAATAGGCAGTGTGATTTATCTATGCATAAGGGAAATATTCTTGTAGAGGGCCTAGAGGTCAAACACTTTTAAAGAATATAAAATGAAGTATAAAAAATGGATGTTTATAACTTTATATTTATTTTGGTAGTTTCTGACCATGTGAAAATACTCACATATGAAAATAATCCAAAGGTGGAAATGATCTTTCCACAATTCTATCATGAACACATTTCTAAGATTCAGGAAGCACATTCTTTTTCCCAACTAATATGTCTATGGAAAATGGAGGCCTAAATCTGGTAGTTGCAATCTGCCCTTTTTCAGGAAAAAAAATGGAAATGACGGCCAGTTGTGACCAAGACTTTACCTGCCTGAATGCTTACATTTTATTTTTGGGTAAACTCACCTGAAATAAGAAAACTGGTTACTGAATAAAGGTGGAAGCGATCATTCCACAAGTCCATCATGAACAGGTTGTGATTCAGCAATTATGTTATCTTTACCAATTAACATGTGTTTACAGAAAATGGAGGCGAATGTGACTAAACCTTTACCTGACTGAGAAGCAGGAATAGTTGAAACATTGCCATCCTTGAACATCATGGATTCATTGCAGATCTCAAATAACAAAGGGAAGGTGCTATTAAAGAATTCTGAATTATTAAATGCTTCTATAACCTGAAACATATGTGTAGTAGGACATAAGAAAATGGTGAAAAGCAATTGCAATCTGCAACTGATTAAGTGCAGACAATGGAAGACATTTTGAAGTAAGGCATAAAATACTCAATTCTAGGGGCAAAGAATTTATCTTAAGTTCAAGAACTCCTTCGTGATATGGTACTATGTTTTCCTCACTAGCTGGTTGAGAAAATTTCATCATATAAGCACTTCAAGAATCATCTTTGCTCATGACGACTAAAATAAATATGTGGCGGCCTGATTTAACATGTATGTGCCACAATGGAAAAGTGCAGAGCATCAGCAGCTTGTATTAGTATGATTTCAAGATAGAATGTTGGTTAATAAATTTTTCCCTGATCATGGTTTGGCGCATCGGAGCAAATCGGCCCGATTCGGGCGAATCGATGCGAATCACAGGAAACCCAATGCGCGATTCAGATCGATCTGCCCAGATCCGGTCATTCAGGCGAATCGGACTCGATTCGCATGATCTGAGTCGACACTGTGCGAATCAGGCACGATTCGCCCGACGCCCTTAAGGGTGTCGGCCGATGCGCTGTGAACGGGACTGTACAGTCCCGATTCGCAGCGCAGCAGGCCGGAGCCCTCTTTCTCCCCCTTGTTTTCATTTTTTCTTTGAAAAAACCCTAGATCTCCATGCCAAAACACTTAGGGAGGGTTCCTATGTGAGTTTGAAGCCATTTGGACGTGGATTTGGAGGCATTCAAGCCTTGTTCTTCAAGGTTTTTGGAGTTTCTACTTTCTATAGGGGTTTGAAGGTAAGCCATCATATTCCTTTATTTTTTTTATTTTTTCTTAGTGTATGACTTAGATCTTCATGGAAATGATGTTGCAAATGATTGTTGTACACTTGCAACCATTTCTCATCAAGATCTACAAGTTTTTCATGTAGATTTGAAGATTTTCCTAAATTATGAATTTCTGAATAAAAAAGTAAAAAATAGTAAAAAAAATGAAGAACCAAAATTTGATAGTATATTCTGTATAACTTCTAAATCATGGTTAGAAGTTGATTCCATATGAATTGGAGCTAAAATTAATTTATGTTCCCGCATGATTAGTAAATGTTTTAAAATTTACAAAAAAATAAATAAAACTTGAAAATTTACAAACTCTCTACACAGGTGTGAATAGAGTTGTATGATCATGTCTATGAAAAAAAATATCATATAAGAACGTTTTCTTAAGTTCTTTTAGTGTTCGAATTCTGAAATTTGAATTAATTTAGTGTTAATATATTTAAATTTTATTTGTCCCTCTAGATGGCACCGAAGAAGGGCTCTAGTGATGATATTGGGTGGCAGTATGGCACCATGTTGGGCAGTAGACACAACTTCAAGTGCAATTATTGTAGCTTTACGGGACAAGGAGGTGGCGTCTCCCGGTTGAAGGAGCACCTTGCAGGTGGCCGACTAGGAGGCTACCATGACGTGCAGGGTTGTAAAATGGTGCCAAGTGAAGTTAAAAAGCTCATGATTGAACACCTTAAACATGTTCGAGCAGAGACTGCAAGAAAGAGGGCGGATAAGGAGATGCAGGAGATGATCATATCAGGAAGGGAACGAGATGAAGACATTGAGGATGAAGTAGAAATGTACGCAGAATATGTGCCTGATCCTAATCCTAATGTGCAGGAAAAGCGAGCCAGAACACAGAGCAAGGCTGAGGCCTGGGAAGCTGACCAAAGGGCAGCCTACAAAGTCAGTTTTTAGGGAGCTCAGCATGAGGTTGGCAGTGGCAGTGGCAGTGGCTCAGGGGTAGGGGGTGCTGACGGAAGTCAGTCCCGTCGATTTTCTAATGTGGGGGATTATTTCACTCGGCCCCCTTCCACACAAGAACAAGGAAGGCATGACAAGAGACCCACAGGTTTGCAAATAGAGGACGTGGACCCTTATGTGCATCCTAGGGAGCATGGCAAGTAGACTAGGATTGAAGATGCATACAACCAACAGGGGCCGAAATACAAGGTGGGTCGAGCAGTTGCAAAGTGGTGGCCCGTGGCACCATGTAGGGTTACCATTCAATGCAGCGAATAATCCTTATTACAAAACTACTATACAAGAGGTTCAACGTGCAGGGCTACATGTGCAACCTCCTACAGCTAGGGACTTGGCTGGGAGATATCTTCAGGAAGAAGTTAATGAGATCAAGATGATCCTGAAGATCCACCTCGCCCTAACACTTTTCTGGCAAGGGCAGTAGCAAAAGCAACAGCAGAGGAGGGAGATCGTGGAAATGTGGGACAACCATACTCCCCTCGGTTTCAGGCCGATCCAGAGGCTGAGGTGGATCTTCTTAGGGACATAGAACTAGAGCATGTTGAGCGTACTATAGGTGGGAGAGTAATTTCTTCGTTTCATCTTATATATTTTATCAATTGCTTTGACCTAATGTATCATGTTGGGGGCTATTGCAGGTGGAGGACAGGTTATGATAATGATGATGATTTTGAGAGGTTGATGGAAGGCCTCCCCTGCACACGATCTTGAGGGAAGCACCCTCACAATCCAGAAGGAGAGGGTCATCTACCCAAGTTCATGCTCCCACATCATCTCAACTGGTAAAGGGGAAGCAGTTAACTCAAGAATCCGGCCGAAAAAAACTAGTGCAATGGAGTCTCGGCCAACTAAAGGAGTTGTTATACGAGAGCCACCTCCCCTAGTACAAGAAAAGAAGAGTTGGTTATCTGGTTGGGGATCCAAGAAAGGTGCTACCCTTGTTGAAGATCCACTTAACATTGCAGATGCAGAGACCTTGGATCCAAATGCAGAGGATGACACACCGACTCCGTTGGATTCACCCCGATTGCCCAATAGTGCCTCCCATGATTCGATGACTACTAGTGGGTCATCATTTTGTATTGCACATTACCTCAAATGTATTTGTAATTAATTGTGCTAACCTATCTTAAAATCATATTGCATTTGCAGGTGGTTCTTCTTCAGATGGTGGAGGTGGAGGTGGCGGTGGTGGTGACACACCGCAGGGAGGTGGAGGTGGTGACAGTGGTCAGGGAGGAGGAGATGGTGACAGTGGTCAGGGAGGAGGAGGTGGTGGGATAGCATTTACGGAGGAGCAATTTTTTCGAGGTGCAACCCGAGATACTAGTCATGGTGCTCCACTGCAGTACAACATAAGGCAGAAGTTTAGACCTGGCAGTCATGCAGGAGGTTCAACAGTGGATTCTGTTGGATCAAGCCTCTACCGTTGCACCAAAAGCTCGAGCTGGTAGTGAAGGCAAACTGTATTTCCTTAAGGTGGCCCAAAGCCCCACATCAACGCTGTGGTCGGCCTGAGGGGCTTCGCACAGGGCGGTTAGTCCCTGCGGCGGGATGGGTTGTCAGACCTGATGCCACTATACACACCTGATCCCGAGCCAGTGTAGAGTAACAGCGATTCCCTAAGGGAGTCGATGGCAATTAACCAACAAACTCCCCCCCCCCCCCCCCAGCGACACCTGGGGGAATCGAACCTGCAACCTCGCTTTGATACCACTTGTTGGATCAAGCCCCTACCGTTGCACCAAAAGCTTAAGCTGGTAGTGAAGGCGGACCGTATTTCCTTAAGGTGGCCCAAAGCCCCACATCAACACTGTGGTCGACCTGAGGGGCTTCGCACAGGACTGTTAGTCTCTGCGGCGGGATGGGTTGTCAGACCTGATGCCACTATACACACCCGATCCCAGGCCAGTGTAAAGTAACAGCGATTCCCTAAGGGAGTCGATGGCAATTAACCAACAGATTCCAATAGCTATGACACTATGATATCAGACTCCGAGAGGATGAGTACACAAGAGTCTGTTGGATCCTATGGCGGCCATAGCTATCACCTCGAGTCCACTAGCACAGACTACTCTAGTGGGTACACTGCCACAGCAGGCTACCTTGGTCCATCTTCATATATGTATCCTCCTGTAGCATTTTCTGTTCCTATTCTAGTTCATGTCTTTGCTCCTTTGGAGGATGTACAGATGGCACAACTGAATGTAGTCCGTCCCGGCTGCCAGATGTGGGACCATTATCTCAGGCTATTTCGACAAAGATATCATACCATGATGACATGGGATGAGTATCGTAATTTTGTGTTTGAAAGAAAAGGTTATCACATTATTGGAGAGCTACCCTCAGAGTCAGATGAGTCAGAGTCAGTGTCTAGCCAGTCCCAATGGAATGCATATGATCTATATCAGCAGGGGCATTGGGGATATTAGAGTAAGTCATTGTATTATGTATTGGAATTTAGAGTTTGATCGTTGTATTTACTTTGTGCAATGTAAAATATATTTCTATTAATGAGTTTTAATTTTTTTCCACTCTTCTAATGCTTTTTTTGATTGAAAATAAATGTTTGTATAGCAATACATGACATAAATGTCATTGAATATGATGAAACATATTTACAAGAGGCCTAAACCAGACAATTAGTCAAAAAAGGCCAGATTCAAGAGAATCGGCCAAGAAATGGGCCAAAAACCAGGTTTCTGGCCACATCCATGCGAATCGGTCCGATTCGGGCGAATCGAACCGAATCGAGAGAAACTCAATTTAGTCCGAATCGCGATGCATCAAACCTTGTTCCTGATTAGTGTTCTTAGAATTGCTTAAAAATGAGCAACCACATTTTCGAGGAAAAAAATACTCAGTTATTAGGAATGGATCCCAAATGCTCGGACGAATTATTTTGCAAACATATTCAGAATGAACTTAGCCATGTAAGATGTGTGGTAAGCTGGACATTGTTGTCATCAAGTTGTGCAAAACAAGGTTTGGCGCGCCGGATCGAGCCGGGCCGATCCCCCCGAATCGCATGGGATCAGGGAGGATCCGATGCGCGACTCGCCCGATGCGCCCGGATCCCTTCTTAGCAGGCGGATCGAGCCCGATGCGATGCGATCCGGCCTGGCACTGTCGCATCGGCGCGATCCGCCCGACACCCTTAAAGGGTGTCGGCGATGCGCTGCGCATCGGGACTCAACAGTCCCATTCGCAGCGCAGGACACCGCAGGTCCCTTTGTCCCCCCCGTTTGCAGGTTTTTTGAAGAGAAAATCCTAGATTTAGGTGCAAATCCACAGGAGGAGGCTTCCTAAGTGAATTTGTGTCCATTTGGAGGTGGATTTGGAAGCTTTGAAGCCTTGTTCTTCAAGTTTTTTGAAGGTTCTACAGGGTTTTCAAGGTAAGCAACCTTATTTCTTCATTTTTCTGTTCTTTTCTTGGTGTATGGGTTAGATCTTGTTAGGAAATGATGTTGCAAGGGATTGATGTTCATTTGTAACCATTTCTCATCAAGATCTACAAGGTTTTCATGTAGATTTGATGATTTTCCCTAAAATATGATTTTCTGAAAAATAATTAAAAAATCTTTAAAAAAATTTGAACAATCAAAAAATGATAGGAAGGTGTTCTATAAGTTCTATATCATGGTTAGAACTTGATTCTATAAGAAGTTTAGGTATAATAATTAATGTTCATAAATAATTAATAATTATATTAAAATTTGAATAATAATTTTAAAAATCTTAAAAAGTGTAAACAACCAAAAATTGATAAAAATGTGTTGTATAACTTGTACATCATGATTAGAAGTTGATTACATAAGAAGTTGAGCAATAATTAATTTATATTCTTACATTAATAAGAAGTATTTTAAAATAAAATGTGAAATTACAGAAAATATATATGCATGTGTGAATGGATTTCTGTGATCATGTGTTCATGTATATTAAAAAAATATCATATAACAATTAAGAAGTAAGAATACTTTCTTTTAGTGTTCAAATTCTGAAATTTACTTAATTTACTGTAATTTATTATTTATTTTTGTCATTGTAGATGGCACCGAAAAGAGGTTCTGATGATATTGGGTGACAGCATGGCATCATGTTGGAGAATAGGCACAACTTTAAGTGCAATTATTGTGGTTTTGTGGGACAAGGAGGTGGGGTCTCCCGTTTGAAGAAGCACCTTGCTGGTGGTCGACTAGCAGGGTACCATGACGTGCAGGGGTGTAAATCGGTGCCAAAAGAAGTCAAGAAGGCTATGATTGAACACATTAGGCAAGTTCGAACTGAGACAACAAGAAAGAAGGCAGATAAGGAGATAGCAGAGAGGATTATATTAGGAAGGCAAAGAGATGAAGATGATGATGATGAAGTTCAAATGTATGCAGAATATGTTCCTGATCCTGATGTGTAGGAAAGGCTAGCCAGAGCACATAGCAGGGCTGAGGCATGGGAAACTGATCAAAGGGCAGGGCACAGAATGAGTTTTCAGGGAGCTCAGCATGAGGTTGGCAGTGGCAGTGGCTCAGCGGTAAGTGGCAGTGGCTCCCGTCGATTTTCAAAAAACTGGTGCAACAGAGTCCGGCCAAGTAAAGGAGTTGTTATACGAGAGCCACCTCCCGCCCCAGCACAAAAAAAGAAGGGTTGGTTTTCTGGTTGGGGATCCAAGAAAGGCAAGAAAGGTGCTACCATTGTTGAAGATCCACTTGACATTGCCGATGCAGAGACTTTGGATCCAAATGCAGATGATGAGACACCGTCTCCGTTGGATTCACCCCGATTGCCCAATAGCGCCTCCATGATTCAATGACTACTGATAGTTATGACACTATGTTATCAGACTTTGAGAGGATGAGTACACATGAGTCTACTGGATCCTATGGCGGTCATAGCTACCAGCCCGACTCCACTAGCACAGACTACTCTAGTGGGTACGGACCGTACAGTGGATACACTGCCACAGCAGGCTACTTTGGTCCATCTCCATATATGTATCCTCCTCCTGCATATTCTATTCCTATTCCAGTCCAAGTTTTTGAGGCTGAGGAGGATGGAGGATGTACAGATGGCACAACTGGGGGTAGTCCGTCCCGGCTGTCAAATGTGGGACAATTATCTCAGTCAGTTTCGGCAGAGATACCATACCATGATGACATGGAATGAGTTTCGTGGTTTTGTGTCAAGAACGAAAGGTCATCATCTTATTGGGGAGCTCCCCTCAGAGTCAGATGAGTCTGAATCCATGCCTAGCCAATCCCAATGGAATGCATATTATCCATATCAACAAGGGCATTGGGGATATTAGAGTAAGTCATTGTATTTTTATTGAAATTTAGAGTTTGATAGTTGCATTGACTTTGTGCAATGTAAATATCTTTCAATAATGAGTTTCAATATGTTTTCACTCTTCTAATGCTTTATTTCATTGAAAATAAATGTTTTTATACCAATTACATGATATAAATCTCATGAATATGATGAAACATATGTACAAGAGGCCTAAACCACACAATCATTAAAAAAAAGGCTAGATTCAAGGGAATCGGCCATAAATGGGTCATAAATAAGGGTTCTGGCCGAATCCAAGCGGATCGAACTGAATCGGTTCGATCCGCCCGAATCGGATCGGATCAGGATAAACCCGATCCGGTCCGAATCGGGGATGCGCCAAACCTTGGTGCAAAATTCGAGTGGATCGCCAATATGGTCACATCTTCAGAGAAAATGATCTGATCTCAATTTTGCCCTAGGATCAGCCAGATCTCAGGATCTGCTGATCCCAGCTAATCTACTGCAGCATGGAGCATTGGAGCCTATTTGGCTGTTCAAAGCTCAAAATAGCTAATAGCCTAATACTAAGGTTCCTTGTCTCCAAAGTTGAGTTTAGGCAATTTCCTTTTTTTTGGGTTGGGGACGGATATTAAGACTCATATCTCTCCTGAACTCTTCCCATTTTCAAACTAAACCCTCAATCTCTCTCTGTGAGATTGTTGCTAAGCTCACTCTCACAAGGTTAATTTTCCTTCGGTGGTTGAACTCTGTAGATTAAGACTCTGCTACAATGATCAGGTCAGGTTTCTCTTGCACTCTTCCAAAGAGGTATGCTCTCTCTCTCTCTTATATTTCTGAAAACTAAGAAGAGTTTTTTTTGGCTTTTGTGTTTTCTAACCTCTCTAAACCTCAGTTACACTCTGGCATGCCCCCCTATCTAGAACTAGAAGTCTCTTTCTTTCTCTAGGACCACTTTCTCTCTCTTCCGATTTTAGACCTTGGGATGATTTTTTGCTGTTTTATTTTTTAATCTCTCTCTACACTTCACCTACACTCTAAAATACCCTACTCCTTTTTCTCTACCAGTTTGTTTCTCTTTATCTAGGACCACTGTCTCTCTCTTCCAATTTTAGACCTTAAGATGACTTTTACTGCTCTCTCTCTACAACTTTCTTTCTCTCCCAAGGACCACTTTCTCTCTCTTTCAATTTTAGACCTTAAGAGTTTAAGACGAGTTTTTTTCTGTTTTTTTTCTTATCCTCTCTCTAAACCTAGCTAACACTCTAGTGTGCTCGTCTCTGTCTTCTCTTCCAATTTCAGACCTTCGGATGAGTTTTCTTTGCTGCTTTTTGTTTTTAACCTGCCTCTAGACCTCACTAATACTCTGGAGTAGCCCTCTCTCTATACGTCTCTCTTTTCCAATTTCAGACCTTAGGATGAGTTTTTGTATTTTAAATATTTTTGTCTCTCTACAACTCTCCTAATCTTGATTTTAAATAATGGAAGGTATGGCATCCCCATCAGAGCAACATGAATGCATGGAACATACATTCTTATAGACGAGGAGTTCCCCCCACGTGCAGACGAGGAGGTTCTCCCACCCCCCACCCCCCAACAAATCTCGCAGGTGTAGAACTTACTTCCCCCTCCCCCCTCCTACACGTCTGGGGAGGTTCCCCCCAGCGGGAAACATGTTCCTCTGGGGAACTTCCCCAGCAGGGAACTTTCCCCCCAGGGAACCCCCCCTTCTGGAAACTTTCTCTTCCGGGGAACTTCCCTCTTGGAGACCCTCAACTCTTATAAAAGGAGGGGTAGGGGTGAAGAGGAGTTGAAGCTTTTGCCTTCAAGAGCTTGCCCTTCCTTGAAGACCTTCCGTGTGTTTGTTGTAAGTTATTGTGAAAATAAATGCAAGAAGCACGAGTTTGTGTATGTGAAATTACACAAAAGTCTCCGAGGGCATGAAGTTTGTGTATGTGCATGCTAAACTACATGTATGCCCTGTTCAAGGAAAATTACACACAAGTCCCTACTTTAGGAAGAAAAAAAATAAGAATGCCCCCATTCAAGGGTAGAATTAAAAATCAGTTCTTATTCAGGTGGAAATTGCATATATGCCCCCGAAGGGACACAAAATTGCTGGGAAATTGCATAAATGTTTTTGAAGGGACAGAAATTGCAGAAATACCCTCCAAGGAGTGGAAATTGCAAGGAAGCCCCTGAAGGGACAAAAATTATAGAAAAGTCCCTAAAGAGGCAGAGGTTGCAAAAACACCCTCCAAATGGTGAAAATTTTAAAAAATCCCTTTAAAGGGAGGAAACTAAGGTTCATGCCTTTTGCCTAACTCGGTGGAGCAGGACCCATGTTACTTTCCTAAAGTGGTGTGCGCTCTCCTCGGTTAGGCTTGAGACTGAGCGTACCAAGAATCCTCAGGAACGCCAAATATGGCATACCTGTCAATGGATGCCAACAAATGGCAGAGAAGTCTAAGGAGGCCAAGAAATGGCAGAAGCACCAAGAAAGTCAAGAAATGACATAAATACCCGGCAAAGTCAAGAAATGACAAATGTACCCAGGTCCCATAAGAGTCAACAAATGACTGTAAAGACCTTGGGGATGCTGGGAAACTACAGAAATACTAAAAAAGGGTGGAAATCTACAGAAATGCTCAGAAAGGGTTGAAAACTACAAAAATGTCCAAAAAGAGCAGAAATTTATAGAAATACCTAAGAAATGTGCAAATTGCAATAAAACCTACCAGACCACTTAAAGGTCCCATTGCAGTCATCACAGTCAAAAGGATGATGGTGACCATGGAAAAAATACAATAGGCCGACAACGATCATCTTGGCGATCCAACGGTCCGATTGTGATGAAGCTCATATCCAATGGTCTGATTGTGACGAAGCTTAGATCCAACAGTCTGATTGTGATGAAGCTCAGATCCAATGGTCCGATTGTGATGAAGCTTAGATCCAATAGTCTGATTGTGATGAAGTTCATATCCAACGGTCCAATCGTGATGAAGTCCAAAGTCAATGATTTGATCATTACAGAAGCAAATTGAAAAGGGTCTGATCATGACCAATGTAGTTCTGAACCACTTGTACAGGTCTTGAAAGACCAATTGTAATTCAAATTACACATGTACAAGCAATAAAGCCTTCAAGCTTCTTTGCAAGAGTGTGTTCCCATAGAGGACGAATATCAAGGTCATTATTGTCACAACAAATAGAGACATATGACATTCTTTGACAAAGAATCAAAGGTGTTCGAGGTCATCTCGATGTAAATTAACATCAACTTCGGGCACAATTGTCTGATGAATGGACATAAATTTCCGCATCAAGCAAATTTCAAAATTGTATGTTAAATAGACTGGCACGCCTACACAAAATGAAACACCATCATGCACCAAAATAATATCTTTCTCCTTTTTCCGAAAGGGGAGAATTTCCACATCCAACAGACATATAAAAGGTGAAATGAAGAGTTGCGAGTATGTTTAAACTTCAAAGCCTACTTTGATAGTTACAAGCTGGAAAGGCATTGTAGACAATAACCATGGTTGTGTATAGCCATTGTTCGGTCCACTAGTTTCTTTGTTATATTGTGTATAGTGTAAGGGTAGTTGAGACATCATGTCTTAATGGTATTTTCTTGGGGTTTAACCCCCCTATATATGAATTGATTAGGGATCTTCCAGGATGACCTATAATCCACTTTTCTCCTCAGAAACCTATGCATGCCTCTTCCTCTTCTTTTTATCTTTCTTCATAGTATCAGAGCATCAATCCTCCTTTCTCCTCTTCAGGTCACACTCCTTCATTTCTCGCGATATTATAGCATGGTATGTAGCATTAAGGTCACTGTAGCACCATGATTATTGTAGCGTGAGTCCTGTAGTGCAGCCCTATCACTAGAGGGAACTTAGATATCGAGGCTTCTCTCTCCTACAACCTTCTCTTCTAACCAGCCCCCTATTTTGGGATGGGTTTTTCCCTTGGCTTGTGGCTCCCCTGTTCTAGGGTGCAGCAAGGGCTTGGTTCTCGATAGTGTGTAGGTTGTCTCCTACACGGTTGCTTGTTTCTCTAGGTGTCATGAGTTCTACGAACTAGTTTCTTCCACCTTATGCTGCAACAAGATGTCTTCGACCATAAGCGGTAAGACAATTCCTCTGAAAGGTCCAGAGACAGCCTTGTCGATAGCGAAGATGGTGTCTCTAGGTGCAACAGATAGTACGTCACTGCAAATGACATCTATTAAAATGACAGAGACAAATTACCGCTTGTGGTTGTATGATGCGCAGATCTTCCTCGGTGGTCATGGGAAATCTGGCTACATTGAACGTCGTTTGAAGGAGCCAACTGTCACTGACCCGTCATATGCTCCGTGGGATCTTAATAATAATCTCATGATGGGCTGGATTCTCAACTCCATAAGTCTGGAAATTCAACAACTAATTATGCTAAAGAGGGCTGTGAAAGATAATGTGGGATATCTTAGAACAAATGTATGGTCAGCGTTAAAATGTTTTCCGTATCTACTAGCTCACTACGGAAATCCAAGCTCTCAAGCAAGGAAGTTCTGACGTGACTACCTATTTTGGTCTCTTGAAGAGCAAATGGGAAGAAATAGACTATTACTCTATTTACTAGTGGCGTTAGAGCAGGCAACAGGGGCAGAGAAGAAAAGAGGCGGCCCATGGTAGAAGTAAAACATCAAGGTGTTGTGTGTATCATGAATCCACGTCAAGGTTCGCCAGCTCGGTGTACCGCGGTGATCCGGATTTCTCCACACCCCCCCCCCCCCCCTGCCGTTGGCCACCTCCCTTACCCCCGGCCACTCCCCCTTGCCGCTGCAACACCCCCCACCCTCCGCCACTGGCACCCCTCTCCCTGGAGGCTCCCCGCCCCCTCCTCGCTCGCCGTTGGCCACCTCCCTCACCCTCCCCCCAACCACCAGTGCGCTTCCCCCTCCACCTCCCTCTGCTTCTCTCCGCTACCACCCAACCCCTGATTTGGGGGGGCAGATTCCGTCCAATTCCACCTCGATTCCATCTGATGTAGCCCAATTCCCTTAGCTACGTCTGATCCCCTCCACTTACCTTATTTACCTGAACATCATTTAAGTAAATGTTATATTTGTAGTTTCATTCAAGGTTCAAGAACAAGGGGATCGGGGGCGGATCAGCCAGCCAAAAATCGATTGGATCGGCCGATCCTGGCTAAGCAAGGGGTGGCTGGATCGACCCCTTATACAGGTGTGAAGTGTATACTAATGTATAATATCTTATTTACCTAAACATCATTTAAGTAAATGTTATCATTTGTAGTTTCATTTATTTAAGATATTACATGTAAATAAGGAAGTACCCCCTATTTGAATGCAATAAAAATATCAAAAAATCATATCTCTTACTAATAAAAAGTCAATTCTCCATCCAAGAAGAAAATCGTGATTTTGGTAATTCTATCAAAATAACGTCTTTCTAATCCCTCATAATTTGACTTATCTACAAATTTCATAATTCAAATAAACCAATAGAGCTTTAGATTTTTAGTAATCTATTGGGTTTATTTGAATTATGAAATTTTTATATATATCAAATTATGAAAGATTAGAAAGTCGATATTTTGATGGAACCACCGAAATCATGATTTTCTTCTTAAATGGGAGAGTTGACTTTTATTGTAAGAGATATGATTTTATGATATTTTTATTGGATTCAAATGGGGGGGGTACTTTCTTATTTACATATATATCTTAAGTAAATGAAAGTAGGGTATCAAAAATCGTCCGGATCGGGATCGGATTGGCCGATTCGGATCGGTTTTGGGCCGACCGATCCGGGGTAACCTTGCCAGGGGCTCACTGGGGCTGAGTTCAAGCCGATTCAAAACTGAGTCCAGGCCGAGTCCACTCCAATTTCAGGCCTTATTTACCTGAACATCATTTAAGTAAATGTTATTATTTGTAGTTTCATTTACTTAAGATATTACATGTAAATAAGGAAGTACCCCCCATTTGAATCCAATAAAAATATCAAAAAAATCATATCTCTTACCAATAAAAGCAACTCTCCCATCCAAGAAGAAAATCGCGATTTTGGTAATTCTATCAAAATAGCGTCTTTCTAATCCCTCATAATTTGACTTATCTAAAAATTTCATAATTCAAATAAACCCAATAGAACACTAAAAATTCAAAGTCCGGTGAAAAAAGTCAAACGTGCATGTGACTTCTCCAAGGGAGCCACTCGCTTACTGACATCAACTAAGTTTATTTTACCGAACTTTAGATTTTTAGTATTCTATTGGGTTTATTTGAATTATAAAATTTTTTATATATGTCAAATTATGAAAGATTAGAAAGTCGTTATTTCGATGGAACCACCGAAATCGCGATTTTCTTCTTAGATGGGAGAGTTGACTTTTTATTTGTAGGAGATATGATTTTTCTGATATTTTTATTGGATTCAAATGGGGGGTACTTCCTTATTTACATGTAATATCTTAAGTAAATGAAACTACAAATATAACATTTACTTAAATATTGTTCAGGTAAATAAGATATCATAATTATCTTTGCTCTGTATTGTAATATGAACATATGTGCAACTAGACTATGGATATACCCAAAATGTTCTATTATTATATGTTTTTTAAGAATTTTCTCTGATTTTTCCCTTCATTTTTTACATTTTTCTTCACTTTTTAACTTGGCCAATCCAGGATCGGCCAGATTCCCATGGAATCGGGCGGATCCTGCGATCCAACCCGACTCGGATCGGGGTCGGCTGGGTCCGATCCAGCACCCCAATCCGACTCTGCCATCCATGCCCCCCCCCCCCCCCCCCCAGGGTTCACCGTGCCGCCAAGAGGTAGGGGAGAGGCTTGCCGGAAGTCCAGGTATTGATGGGAGGGGGGGAGGTGTTGTGTGCACTGTGCAGTGAGGAAGGAGGGCCACCGAAAACGTCATGAGGGAGGGGGGCGCTGTTGGAGAGGGGGGGCTGCCAAGAGGGGGGACCTGATAGTGCCAGGGAACCCTGGCACGGTGCGGCACGGCAACCCTGATCCACACAGCCCTAGAAATCCATTTATATATAAATAATTGTTTACATAAATGCCCCTCAACAAGGACAAAAATAAAAAAACATAAGGAAAAAGACTAATAAGCGACCCAAACAACTAAACAATTAACATATCTACCCCTGCTCACTACAACACTCCCCCTTAAGTTGAACATAGATATCAAGCATGTTCACTTGTCAAGTGTTGAATGAAAAGTAGCCTGTGGGACTGCCTTAGTAAACACATCGGCAAGTTGTTCCCAGGACTGGACATAAGGCAAACAAAGCTCTCCAGTATCAAGCCTTTCTTGGATAAAATGGCAATCAATCTCTATGTGCTTAGTCTGGTCATGTTGCACTGGATTATTAGCAATATTGATGGCTGCCTTATTGTCACAATACAACTTCAGAGGTAGCTCCACTGCTATACCAATATCTTTCAGTAACAATTTCAGCCACAACAACTCTGTAAGCCTGTAAGCCATGGCCCTGTATTCAGCTTCAGCACTGGACCTAGCATAGACATTTTGTTTCTTACCCCTCCATGTCACCAGGTTTCCTCCAAGATTGGTGCAATGGCCTAAAGTGGATCTCCTATCATCTCTAGACCCAACCTAATCTGCATCAGAGTAGCATTCCACACAGCTTATCACCCTTTTTGAATAGCAAGTCTTTTCCAGGACAGGACTTTGAATACTGCAAAATTCTATCAACAGCCCGCATGTGAACCTCCTTAGGAGCATGCATGTATTGGCTTACTATACTAACAGCATAGGTGATGCCAGGTCTGGTCCTTTGATATACCCCTTTTTCCTGAGCTTCAAGGTTCTCCCCCCCCAGGCTTAGAGATCATGATTCACCTCTATAGGTGTAGTAGCCGACTTGTAGCCCAACTTCCCTGTTTCGCTGAGCAAATCCAGCATATACTTTCTCTGACATATGTAGATCCCTTCTTGGGACCGAGTGACTTCAATTCCAACAAAGTATCTCAATAGTCCAAGGTCTTTATGTCACATTCTGCGGCTAACTTGGACTTAAGTACCTGAATTGCAGCTTCATCATCACTTGCAACAATCATGTCATCAACATAAACTAGTAGGATGGTGCTTCGACCTGCCCTCCTTTTGACGAAGAGTGTATGATCAGCATTGCCTTGCTGAAATCCAAACTGCATCATAGCCTTACGGAGCCTGTCAAAAAAGCCATGGGAGACTGTTTCAGCCCATATAAAGCTTTCCTCAGTCTGCAGACCTTTCCCTTTTCTTCAGCACCGGGAGGTAGCGACATATAGATCTCTTCATGAAGATCACCATTCAAAAAGGCATTCTTAAATCTTAACATCAAGCTGATACAAAGGCCAATCAAACCAAGCAGCAAGTGAAAGAATTACTCTTACAGATTTCAACTGTACAACTGGGGCAAAAGTTTCCAGGTAATTCACTCCACATATTTGAATAAAACCCTTGGCCACAAGTCTGGCCTTATACCTTATCACTTCATCGTTGGATTTATACTTGATAGAATAAACCCATTTCGAACCAACCAGATTGTCCCCTTTCGGAGGGTCAACTAGTTCCATGTACCATTCCTATGGAGAGCCTCCATTTCCTCTTTCAAAGCTTCAACCCACTTTGGGTCCCTCACAGCTTCATGATAGAAGGAAGGTATGACATTGTTGGATAATTTGAAAAGAAAAGCATGATACAATGGAGATAAACGGGAGTAAGAAATATAATTGGAGATAGGCTGTTGAGTACAAGCTCTCACACCCTTTCGAACAGCAATAGGAAGATCCAGTCCATCCACATCCAAGGGTGCTGTTGGCTCAACAATGGGGACAGAATTCTTGACAGGGTCTATGGTCAAAGACTCAGATTGGGCCAGCCGATCAGTAGGAGGTCCCTGCTCATGTTTCCTTCACCTGTATGTAATAATTTCCTTGGAGGTCAGCAAGCTCTTTTCTGGAATCTTCTCTGTGGCATCTGTCAGAGCAAAAGAAGAAGCAACAGGAGAGGGAACCAGAACAGACTTGTCTGGAGGACGAGTATGCTCCCCCTGAGGACAAGACCGAGGTGAGTAGTAGGACTCAGACTCAAAAAATGTGACGTCCTTCAAGACATATCTTTTGTGAGTGAGAGAATCAAAACACTTGTACCCCTTTTGGCATGTCGAATAACTACGGAACACCCCTCGAACCGAGCGAGGATCAAGCTTTGTTGTATGTGGGCGAAGGACATGGATAAAGCAAAGTCATCCAAATACACGAGATACAAGGGAAAACAAAGGTGCATCTGGACAGAGAACGGAGAAAGGCTGCTGTGAGGACAGCATCTGCCCAAAATTTTTTGGTAAATGCCGTTAAAACAAGAGGGCACGAGCTATTTCAAGGAGATGGAGGTTTTTTCTCTCAGCATGGTAGAACATCAGGGTGCTGTGTATCATGAATCCACACAGCCTAGAAATCCATTTATATAAAAATAGTTGTTTACATAAATGCCCCTCATTAAGGACAAAAATAAAAAAAACATAAGGACTAATAAGCAACCCAAACAACTAAACAATTAACATATCTTCCCCTGCTCTCTACAACAACACTGAAGATGAGAAGCAGTATCTTGAGCTTGTTAAGTTGACCTGGATATTCCAATTCCTTGCTGGCCTTAATCCCAAGTTTGATGCTCTGCGAGGTCAGATTCTCAGTGTCGATCCTCTTCCTTCCCTCAAGCAAGTCTATTTCAAGATTCTCAAGGAGGAAGGGCGCAAGAAAGCAATGGCCAGTGGCTATGATTCCATTGGTACTTGGGATGTTTATCAATAATTTGCTCGTGACTACATCTTCTAAGCTTGTGAAGTTTGGTGGGGGTTTTGACAAAGATAAATCCAGAGGAAATCGTCATTGCACACATTGTGGGAAGGATACTCATAATGTCAAACATGCTGGGATCTCTATCCACATAAGAGGCCATAAAAATATCGTACTGACAAGGGCACTCCAGCTGACAAAGGTCATGTAGCTGTTGCTGAGTTGCTCAGCCTGGGGAGAGCTCTCCTCACTTAGCTCCAGACGGTGGCTCTACCTTGTCTCATATAGTTGTTCTCTCCTCGGTTGATATTAGTCACCTTCAGTGCATTTTCTCACAATTGGGTTCACCGCTTCAACTTCCACACCTACAGGTACTCTGGGGACTGCTCTGAGTGTCACTCCCCGAGTTATTGATTCAGGGGCCACAGATCATATGATGGGTATATCCACTTACTTTCAATCCTATTCCTTGAGTTCTGGTCAGGACAAGGTTACAGTCGCTGATGGCACCCATGCTAGAGTTGCTGTCCTCAGTTCTTCATGTTCTTGCTCAGTTACTCTACCCATAAATTTACTTTTTGTTAGTAGTCTTACAAAATCAATGAACTATTCAGTTACCTAGGCTTTGGGAGTTTCAATGCAACTCAATATTCTCAATACCTAGGCTCAACACAACTCAATACCTAGGCTTTGGGTTAGAGTTCGGGCCTTCAACAATTATAAAGGCACTATATTCTGTGAACAAGCAGTAGAACTTTGCTGGTGAGTGGAGAGGTGTTAAGAGCCTAGCACCATTACCTGCTGAAGAGATGACAAAGCTGCTTCACGAAACAGTTTTCCTTTTCTTGTGCATGCAGATAATATTGCAGTCAAAACAAGATTTGCAATGCCAGGATCTTGAGCAGAAATTGCTTTATGACATGAAGAACATAGAGAAGCCACAGCAAATAGCATGGTATCTTTCCCCTGCAAAGACAGAAAGAAAATTAGCAAAAAGGTTTGAACTATCTGGACTACCGCTTGTGATTTATCACTTCACCCATTGTCTACAGTTGCAAATAGCAAGACAACAAGCATCATATAATATATCCTTAAACTTCTCTTGTACGCACCTCCCACACACGACCAGGTAATTCTTCTAAAAGACATTTCAGCAGATCATGATGGAAAGGTGAGAGCGATTCACCCAGGGTTTCACTAAGCTTTTTTATTGCTTTGGCTGACTGCAGTGAATCATGAGAGAATATGGAGTTGGTAAGATATATACACAATAGAATCAGTAGATTCTAGGGCATCCTTTGAAGTGAAATATAGCAACTTCCTTGAACCAGATCAATTAAGTTAAAAAACCAGAACCTTTCTCTTGCTGGCCCATGAAGACGTGGTGACGCAATCACAGAGAAGTGAGACGATTTCACCTAAATATAACTGTAGAGTGATGCTTTCACTACCAACAGTCTCTTCCCACAACTCCTCAAATCGACTGCTGATATCTTGATCATCCTCAAATCTGCAAAAGCAACAAAACATATGGAGCATAATCTTTGCATTGAACTTTATCATATTTGAACTCTACATCAAGGAAGTACACACTATTGAACAAGAACACAATATTTCTGCAGCAACTCAATGTCAGTGTAGTCGATCGAAGCTACCATGAAAGATCTCATGTATCAGGCAATTATTCAATTAAGATCCAAACCCTAGGAAAAGACAATCAAAGAAGAGAGAATAAAACTCAGTGAGCATACAAAGTCAGCATGAGCAATTTGCTCTGATGATTTTCCCATTAACTAATTACTGACATTGAGCATATGGCAAAGCTAACAACAGATGAATGCCCAAGTGAGGATGATGATCGTTCCTAGTTGCTTAACATCTTACTGTTAGTAAATTCATTTAAATGACTGTTTCCTTTGTCATAAAAGGAATTCCCAGGTTTTTGGAGACAAGAACTGATAATAAGCTTAGATAACATGGAAGGAACCCACTGTTTCTAATTGTGTCTTCATAAAGAAACAAAATTTGAAAGACCTATTAAAGTTTTAGGAAGATCATAGTTGTTAAGCTTGTGCATATGGGATTTTCTAAAAGATACCTATTGTTCAAAGAGAGGAGAGGGAGACATTGCACAGGAAGGAGGGCCTGCAGCTTCAGAAATAATAACTGCCAGCCACTCTTCTTTTGTTTTATTAGGTCTTCTGCATAATTCATTTTGCAAGACACAAAGAAATGCCTCTGCTGTCAGAGTAAAAGAAAATGAAGACCAGACCTAATAGCATGAGCACAATAAAGCAAGAAACAAAAGATCAAACGGTCCCTGACTGGCTGCTCTTTTCTGCACAGCTTAATAATTGAGCCAGACAAGTGGAAGACCAGAAGTTCACAAGGAGACTAGGACCAAACATGGTGAAATCTAACCTCGCCAGGAAAATAACAGGTAGAACTGCAGCATGGTAGCCACTCAATATATCAGCTGCAATGTTCAAATAATTCTTCAACAATGTTGCACAAGAAATATGAGCATTTCTGTCACCCAAATGTAAAGCAACTGTGTCATCAATCATCTTATGAACATGGGAGGCTCCTGCATATTTCAATGTGATGGCACATGCAGTTGCAAATGCTTGTTTTCCTGCATTGCTCTTCTCGCCCAGAGCAGCATGAAACAAGGGATTCAACAGCATAGACGTGAATGGTTTGATGTCAGCATTAACCTTTTGCACCAATAGGGTAATGAAATTGGCAACACCAACTCTGAAACATAACCAGGCAATAAAAGTAAGGCAGCAAAAATAAGCACGAATTGGTTGGTAAACAAGCCTAGAAAAATAACAGCATTTTCAAATAAAATCGTTAGTACTCATCTGACCAAATGGTCCAACCAACATGGTAACTTGAAATAAAAGATTAAAAAATTTTAAGAGATCAGAAGTGCTAAAAAAAGGAAATGCCCCCAAAACCTGATAAGATAATGTCTTTTAACAGTATAATATAAGAAAACAAGAACAACCTATTGTAGATCATATCTTTAAGGATTGTATTCTAATAATAGTATCACATTGATTCACATCCTACCTAGTATTGAAGCCAACTCCTGAGCGAACCAATTGAACAAGACGAGGAACCAATAAATCCAGTGATCTAGTATCAACAGCTTTAAGGCACACATCAAGCGTTCCCCACATAGGAGAATCTTTTGCAATGGCAATTCTCAAAGTGTCCAGCTTCTCTGCTTGAATACCTACAGCCGATGCATGTAGCTAGTATACATGCAGAAAATATTGATGTTAATCAGCAAATAAGTGCATAGAATAGTGGGCCTACTAAGATCCTGAAAGTATACATGGTCTAAACTCTAAACATCCTAGTTAAGAGAAACATTCCCCATCAACCTTGCAAATTCTCTTTCTAGAGAAAAAAAAACTACAGGAAAAAAACTGAGATTTGTGTAAACCTCAACATAATTGAGTGTTTGATCTTCCAGGCTAGATAAACTCTCCAGCATGCAACATACAAGATCAGGCAAGTGAGGTCTAATTGCACCACCAGCACCCTGCAATTGAACTTGCAGCTTATTTTCACATCAAATAAACGAACTTAAAAGTTTACAAAGTAGAAAGACAATCAACATGGGTTTTAACAAGATAGAAAATTAAAATACAATCAGCATTGCTTTGACAAGTATACAAAACAGTGAAACACAAAGACAACCATCTCTGCCTTCACAAGTATACAGCACTGAAAGGCCACAAGCCAAGAAGGGGAAAGATGAAGAAGAAATAGGTTTGCAGTGGAAAACAAATGTTAAGTCCTTCCTAGTGGATATATAAGTCTACCGAGATCCATGAATCTGCAGAAATAGCAGGTTTGCAACCCATATGTTGCCAATCAAGGAAAAGGCATAATGCATGAATACTAAAGAAATGTGTTGGCATTATTTGGGAGGCTGTATGATCTTGATGATGTCTACAACTTGCTGGGACTTATTTTGACCCAAATATGGATGGGGTCAGCTGGGTTGGATAATACATGACTTTGTTGAACTCCTGACCAAGGTTCACATGTCATGGCTATGCAATTTAACACCAGCCAACGTTGATGAGACAATCCAAAACCCTAAAATGGCAACTTCATCAGGCAAGACCAAAAATCAAATACTCAAAATCAACAAAGAGCCTTACTAAACAAATGACAAATTTTTTATAAGGTTTCAAAGGAAACCTCTCCACAATAATAATGCAATGGGGTTGTAATCATTAATGTAACAATGAAGGGTTGGCGGAAGCTTGTTAGAGCAGAAACTCTCTCTTCTAAAGTGTATTTCTGTTATGTTTTCTTGTGTTGTGACAATTTTGTGTGATGAAGGCCATCTCCCTGTTAATGGTGTAAATTACTTTTACAAACAATGATCTTTTATCACCTAGTTCAATGCAAGGACATATGCATGCATTGGAACACACATGAATGAGTAAGGTCCGCTACATAGACAATACAGTTGAACTGCGGCAAAATACAAATTACTAAACCTACATAGACAAATATGAACTATGACGAAATACAAATTAATAAAGAACCAATAAGCTTAGTAAAATGTTTCAGCACATCTAGCTAATTGCCAAAGAATCGAAAATCTCTGAATCGGGCTTGGATGACACGCTAATATTTAAGATGGCTCTTTGATTTATTAGTCTGGACAATCAAATATAGATTTGATTATTTTGAGTAACTAACCTTTGAGAGCTTCATGACCATCGTGACAGATGCCTTTTGTATGGAAGGAACTTTACTAACTATCCCTTCAAGTAGAAAGAAAGGCAACACAATATCTATTGTTCTGCATGTGTCTGAGACTGCAGTAAGAGATGAATCGCATAGCCTTACTGTCAGAGAACTGACAGCACGACACAAGCAATCACCAGAATTTCGTACTGTTTCCTTTATATCATCCATTGCACGAAATGTGGCTATCCATACTCGTTTCAAATGCTTAGCTATCTGCTTGACAAAAGAAAATAAGATACATAAGGTTTCAGTAAAATTAGTCATACAGGGAAATTTTGTTTTTAAACTGATAAAATATTAAACATACTTCCATAAAATATTTGTGCTTATTCTTTTTACGGTAAAACAGAAATCACCAACTTGCTCCCCTAGACCTTTTTTTGATGCAACAATTGTTCAGTTAAGAAACAAAAAAGATCACCTGATCAAATTTACGGCCCTGAATTAAATCTGCTACGGCAAGACAAGAAGCTTCACGTGAACGCCATAACCTAGACCCAGCCTGTGCCAACAAATCCTCAAGAATGGGGTCAAAGTATTCTTCGATGGTTTTCTTTGGATCAGCAACAATTGACTTCCAGATGTGTCCCATAGCGTCCTATTAATGTAACAATCTATAAGTTAAATCAGACAATATCCTAACTATTCAAAAAAAAAACTAATTTGGCTTTGTTAAAAAAAAAACAGATAAGTCAGATTTGAAGAGGCAAATGGCAACTGCAGATGCAATTTTCAGAGAAATACATTAAAAGCTAGCAAACCACACCTAACAAATAGATAAAGCCAAACCTGCACATTTTTATCAGGGTCATATTGGTAGCGCACTAGCCTGGGAATCAAGGAACGTAAGTGTGGTTGAAGTGCATCACCAGCTTGTTTTGCTATCTTGGAAAACCCAAAAGCAGCACCTCTTTTGGAGTTTAATGAAGATTGATAGTTAGCCAGATCCAGAAATTTATAGATCAAGTCTGGCTGCCCCATCTCATTGGCTAAGCTGCAAAGTTCTTTGTAAGTGCTAAGTTTCCCACCACCAGGACCTTCACCAAGAGATCCTTCTTGAAAAACTTCAGACTCCTCCACAAGCTGCAGATTAGACATTAAATCAGCACGGCATGTACGCAAAGTCGCAAACAATGAAGAAAAACATGCTGCCTTCCAGACCTTGACAGCTCTTTTGCGCTTTCCAGAACCAGTCAGTGTATTCACAAGGGCATTTACTAAGTCCTTTCTCATTGATGGATCACCAAGTTCATACACAATACTCATGCCTTGTGATGCCAATTCCTGTGTCAGCTCATTCTGTTCCCCCAGAAGATGAGAAAATGCTTCCTGCAAGAACCAAGAAAATTATAAGATTGAGCATCAATTGGATAATAGGTATATGTATATCAGCTCCACATGGATCTGTTGTCAGATTGTTCATGCTTGGTGCAGAGCACTAGCATGCTGATACAGATTCTCATTTTAAACTCTGGTACTGAAAAATAAGATTTTGCACCCAAAACTGTGAAAGGAAAGACATTAAATAAAAGTGAGAGATGGCCTTCAGAAATGAGAGGGAAACAAGAAAAAAGTATTTATATTCTAAATAAGTTAATTACTGGAATTCCATAGTTAAGAAATGTTCAAGCATGTGCTTGATGTTTGAGAAGATTTTCAAAAACATTTATATTACAGCTTTTAACAATATTTGACTATAAATACAGGGACTTTTCTGTAATGTTATAGTTGGTTTTCAGAAGAGGTTGTTTGCAAAAAAAAAATTCTTTACAAGTTTATTTGCAGTTTTGCACAATTGTCCCTCTTATTTCATATTATTTTTAATTACCTCAGTACACTGCACTGCACGCAAAAGTATCCCTGCCATTATCATCCATTAGCATTCCATTAAAACCTGTCATGTAACCTTGATTAACCATTAACTACTGAATTGTCAGAAGCCTAAAGTAGACCAGCACAAAGAGTAATGCCATGGAGTAGGGTAGGGGGATATGACAATTGGCAAGGAAATGAGATAACATGTCAACAAATGGCCCATCATCAATTAACAAAGGGCAGAGGATGAGGAAAAGAAGAAAAATGTTGAATGCTGAAGGCTGGGTTCCCTAGTAGTAAGGGGTGGCCCTATCTATTGCTAATCGTCTTCTGCAGCCAGGTAAAATACTCAGTACAATCATCTTGATCAAGCCTGGCCTAACCCATATAGAAATCTATGATTCCATTCTTTAGAACAGCAACACGGCACCATGTAGACACATGCACTCTTTTGCTGAGCTTAGACGATAGGCTGTCAAAATTATTGTGTTCTGCAGCAGTTGAGTTCACAGTATCCTTCTTTGATGCAAGCTACGAAAACAACCTTCAAGCATCAAGATCTTGTCTTGTTGTGTACCATTTTGAATGGGTCTATTGATTGAGAAGATATAATCCATAGTTGCAGAAATTTTGGTCATCAACAGCCTAGTGGAAGAATAGAATGCTCCAATACCAGTAATTTCCTATTTTCTTCCCCCATTATGGAGATTGTTAAAGGCCCAAATTTTAATCCAAAACCTATGCATTGAGTTGAAGGAATCCTCTACAGATAAAGAGGGAAGGTGTCCACAAATTATCCGATGTAGTAGACCCCCCTGCACCAAACCAGCGAACCAGGATCGGTATGGCATAAATGATGCTATTGAATGGGTGGGGACCGTGGGGTGGCCCAAGCTCCCAACGAGAAAAGCTCAGCTCTAATACCATGTTAAAGACCTTCCATATCAATAAGTCATCAACCTTGAGTTGAGTTAAGGGAATCCTCTACACATAAAGAGGGAAGGCGCACACAGATAAATCCGATGTTTGCCTTTAGACTGGTTGGAATTGGAGGTTCGGCGGCCAAGAATGGCTCCAGAATAAATCCAATGGATGCCTTTAGGTTGGTCGGAATTGGGACGGTGGGGGCCAAAAGTGGCTCCAGAATGTCCTCTATTCATCATTTGACCAGAACCCCACTGCCTCGCGGAGTGTTGGCATGTTTCTACGGTATAGTGGCCATGTTGGATATGACTAAGCAATCAATGATGATAACAAGTAGTTTGTACAACATGTGACGGTCCTCATTCATAGGGTGTTGGTGATCCCAGCTTTCTTGAAGGGTTGTGACACAGTAGTTAATGGGTGGCAGGGTAAATAGAGCCTTGGTGGCAGCAAGCAGAATGAACTGGACTAACAAAGATGTGGTTGAGACACATAACATTGATTAGAGTTACAAGAGATATAGTTGGTGGTCAGAGGGGGTTGACTTTCATTACTGAGTCCACTGAGATGATTCAGCAAGTGTCCCTAAGATGGATATGCTGAACAGTCGTGCACGAGGCTCTGAGCAAAGGCAGCAGGACACTGAAAATAGTGGGGTCCACAGTGCATTCCCCCATGACAGAAGTTGCTTCAAAACTAGGGCTATGTGACTGTCTAATTGTGTTTCCACAATGGGCATTAAGGCAAGTGGTAAAAGATCTGCTGTTTCCAATTCAGTGGATAAGATTGACACATGTAACTCTGCTCTCTGATGAAGTGTGGAGGAAGCTATCTCTAATCTCCCAGCTAGTGGGCGCGATTGTTGCTGGCCTTGTGAGGGAGTCTAATTGGTGCAAGAAATGTGTACTATTGCAGGTCTATCAGCAGTAGCAGTGTTTGGAGATGGGAACAGGGGGCAGACGGGCTTCCTGTAAGATGTGCATCTTCAATTAGTAAAGGAGGATCTCAGTTGATCTCACCAATAGGACATGTGGCTCTGGTAATCAGTGCCAAACAGATGTCAAGGAAGGTAAGAAATGTCTTAATTGTATCATGCTGGATCTAAGGGAAAATCAAGCAGTGCAACCGGCCGCAAATTTTGGAATACTGTTGCAGCTGTCAACAGCTGTCAGAAAGACATGCGGTCAGGAAGGTGCCCAATAACCAGTGCCAAAGAATTCCAAAACATGGCAATGCCAGGAAGCCAATCCTCTTTTGGTGATGGAAAACAGTTGCAGCTATCATCACCAGGATGTGCAGAATTGAGCAATGCCATTGCAAAAAAGGGTGTTTCCAGAAATTGAGTAGGAATCAGGGGATCCTAATAGATACTTGTTGACCTAAATCTAAGTTCACCATTGTTTTTCCTTAAATTTAATACAGAAGCAGGCCCCGTTATTGATTTCTCAGAACTTTCAAGGCCTTCCATAGATCTTTCTTTAAGAATTCAGGACCAATACAGCAGAACATGCTTATGTAATTGAATAACCTCAGGCCCTCAAGGACCCTAAAAGAAAGCCAGTTTTATATATTATGTGCTATTAACTTTAGCCAGTTCTACGATGTCAAAGAGATCATTCTTGAATGCAAACATAACCAAATCTTGAACCTTACCTGCATCCATGTTAATATGTTGAAGAATTTTATTTTTCCTAGGGTTACATGTTCCTCTATCAAATTTAATCACCAAAGGTCACAAATGATCCTGATTGATTCTAGCGACATGAACCATAGATATAATCTAAAACTTAACAAACAATAAGAATCTAGTGTCAATAGACCACAACAACAAGAACATAAAGAAGAACCTACTGTCAATAGACCACAACAACAAGAACATAAAGAAGAACCTACTGTCAGTAGACCACAACAACAAGAATTTCAATGAAATGAAAGCTTGCAGCAGCAGCAGCATGGTAACAGCAGCTGCAGTGGCACAGGACGCTCAAAATGGCAGGCAAGGAAGCCGAGGAGCCTCTAATGCAGTTTAAGAGGGTCAGGATCTATGTTATCAAAAGCGACTGAGGTAGTCGCCAAGGTGATGAAAGCAAGGTGAGGGAATGCCAAGCCATGTTGCTCATGCCCATTGCACCTAGGCAAACCATGATGCCAAGCCACCTTCTCTTTTTTTCCTTTTTTGCCCCTGTCTGGCCCACAAAGTGCCCCATTTATGTTAATAATGTTCACTTTCTATTTTCATTTAGTATATTTATATGTATGAGTGTGAATTTGTTTACTTCCAATTTAGTTTGTTAAATTTTACATACATATAGAAATTAACGGATTTAGTGAGTTATGCAATAATTTGACACATAGGAATGTATTGTTTTATGAAAGCCAGTTTCATGCACTCTGCTCTTGAGGCTGCCCGAGACCGGCCAAAACAAAACCGAAACTCCCATCCTTGGAGCCAATCCCTTGATTGCCTCTCAATTCTGACTACATATGCTAGGATTGGGTGTGTAGACTGAAACAGGGACAGGTAGATCTGTCTTTTTTACTTCTTTTTATGTTTCTATGTGATGTTCCATATAGGTCTATGACAGCTGCCACATAGGGGTATTCATGTCATTTGCACATATTGTATGTTTAAAGCTTTACTAGATTGGGCCATCCAACTCAAAACCTTGAGGTGATGAATGGAGAACGCTCCACTCTGTGACTATTCTTACAAGCCCCCCTCATGTGTAGGCAGAATTTTATTCTGTCACATGGACCACAAACTCAATGTGTGAGGCTCAGATCATCCCAAGGGATCTAACATCATGTTAAAGTTTTATTGGATTGGGCCATCCCATAGATGTCAAGGTGCCCACGTAGGCAGCACCTAAGTGCTGCTTAGGTGGGAAGGTGCCCAGCCAACAGAAAATCTGCCATCTTTAAATTCATATTGTATTAAAGAAGGAAAAGAATGTACATGTGTGAGCCCCAAGTTAACCCTTTACAAAAGAAACTCCACATCAAGCTGATGTGCCCCCTTTAACTCCTCAAAAGCAAAAAGGTGGAAGTTTTCTTCACAACTTACAATTTTCTAGGGATTTTGGCTCAAAAACCAAACTTAAAAAAAAATCTGCCATCTTTAAATTCATATTGTTTAACTTACCATTCTTAGAAGTAAAATGTTGCATACACTGTAGTTAACTGTCATTAGAAAAGAGAGAATATTCCTCCCAAATTCTGTTCACACTGTGTTGTGACATGTTTCATCGAGTTCAACAAGGCAATTAGATTCGGAGACGGATGGAGCACAGCACAAAGCCAATATTGTCGCTCCGTGCCTCCAAAGAGTATCTCCATGCTATGGGATCCGCAGACCCAATCTCATCTCAAATTAAATCCCTAGCAGCAAACGAGGTGATTTAGGCCCAAACAACATCCACAACAGCTGCCAAACAGCTTAGAGCCAAGTGTCTTGTGGTTCCAGGCGAACTCTCGGATTTCAAGAATCCCAGGCAGACGTCCGGGATGAAAAGAAACAATGTCGCGACAAAGGAAGCACGGGAGGAGTTATTTACACACCCATGGAAGGATCAAAACACGTGTATCACGAGGTCCAAATGGACACAAGCTCCCCCCCCCCCCCCCCCACCCCACCCCGGTTAGTCGACGGTGCAAAGAAAGCGATAAACAAACAACTACCTATCCTCCTCCTTGCCACGTGTCCCGATCACAGCAAGGGAGCAAATAGCCTGAAGAAGGGTTTAAGAAGGAGCCACCCCCTTGTTCTGATCCTGGGTTGTCAACCGCTACGTCAAACAGGGGACCCCGGGATCAAATAGCGCGCACGGGGAGGGGGGGAGGATTTGACCCTGGTGGGCCTTTTGACCCCAGGTTCCATTTGAGTCCAATGGGCCCGTCCGGGACCAATTAGACCCCCAGGTTCCATTTGAGTCCAATGGGCCCGTCCGAGGTCAATTGGACCCTTGCGGAGTCACTTGACCCCGGTGGACCTCCATCCGGGGTCAATTAGACCCCACGGGGCCATTTGACCCCTGCAGCGCCATCTGGGGTCAATTGGGTCTCCAAGGGGCCACTTGACCCCAGTGGACCTCCATTCGGAGAAAATTAGAACCCCAGAGGGCCTTTTGACCCCAGTGGTCCCTTCAGGCCACCTTGTCCCGGTGGGGTTCAATTTCAGACCCACCTTATCACAGACCTCAGTGGGTCAAGTGCAAGGACACAGAATGATAGAAGACAGGCAGGCAGAGAAAAGACAAAGAACGACAGAAGTAGCGAAGACTCACGCGGTGTTGTTTGTTTTTGTGTGTGAAGACCCATCAAGGGTATGTGTTACAAAAACTCAGGGCCTTACACTTATGCCCCTAAAGGCGTTTGTTATGTGATTTTCTATACCTTTTGGGCAGCAAATATATGTAATTTTCTGAATTAATAAAAAATTACAAAAAGATGCCCTCCCTCGATGGCAGGAAACATTCAAGTCCTGTAAGTTGCAGTTCTACCCTACAACTTTTAAATGGTGGCTATGCCCTCGTGTCCCGCGTTAGTGCGGAGGTCACTTTTATACAGTCAGCAATTCACCAACAACTTCCTTTGTACTTACATAAATGACAAATATATTCAGATATATCCTCTTATATGTCCTAGGACTACCAAGAAATTGGGTATATTCCCCTCTTTCATTAGGGGAGGCCTATGAGTGCCTTTTTCTTGGCTATCGCTGTCATGCCACTTGGGATTCGTGTTAAGCAATGCTTATGCCCAAGCGTCACTCAAAATTCCAAATTTGCCATTGGTGTTCATGCAATTACTAAAAGACCCTCACAATCCAGAAATGGTCAAATGACTCCTGAACTTAAGCAATGCCTATGCCCAAGCGTCACTCAAAATTCCAAATTTGCCACTGGCGCTCATGCAATTACTAAAATACCCTCACAATCCAGAAATGGTCAAATGACTCCTGAACTTTCCAGAAATTGCCTTAGTGCCTTGCCAGTCAGGGATCGCAACAAAATCTCTCTCCAGATCAGAACTTGTATCAACTATCAAGTCCCTTGATTGATCAAAATTACCAAAATACCCCTAGAACCTAGAAACTACCAAAAATGCCCCCGAAGTCCCAAAATCACCATAACTACTTAAAATGCCTATGGCTGTCTACGTATGGCACGCAAACCCCCGGATTATAGGTTTTACCCAACTTAGTGAGGCCTTGATGAAACCCTAAATCTCATGGTTTGGCGCATCAGATCGAATCGGTCGGATTCGGGCGAATCGATGCGAATCAGGAGAAACCTGATTCGCCCGATTCCCATCGAATCGGACCGATTCCCATGCAATCGGTCCGATTCTGGCGAATCGTGGCGAATCAGGAAAAACCCGATTCGCCCCGATTCCCCGATGCGGCGAACCTTGATTCCATTAACCCTTCGTGGTAAATGAGAGTTAATAGTGAGCCATGCAAGTGAGTATGTGTAACGTCGCGTATTTTTTCGGATCTTTGCGGATCCTTGCTTAACGGTTTGGTGGCCAGTGTGTGGCTCATTAGTCTATGTTTCATCAGGTGTTTCGTGGGTGTTGTGAGGCTTTGTGGGCCGGCAGGTTGGGCCCAAAAAGCTCACAAGTTCTCTATCTGTGAACGCGACAGAGGCTGGCGTCGCGTTCTGAACGCGACGGCCCTGAGTGTCGCGTTCTGGTTGCCTCCGTTTGCGGTCTTCGTCCGCATGTCCGCCGCATGTTGCGCGCTGGGCGTCTGGTTGACGTCGATAGTGGGAAGGCGACGGCCTCCTACGTCGCGTTCTTGTCGCGACAGTAGAGTGTGTCGCGTTCTCAACTGTGAGGTGTTTTTAGTTGAGGTCGCCGAACAGAGCTCAGGAAACTCTGCTCGGCCAGGGAGGTGTTTTTGCGCAGGTTTTTTGGGCGATTCGAGGTTCTGGAGGTGTTTTCTGTGTGCTCTCCGCCGCGAGAACGTCGCACGGAGCGGGAAAACGCCGAGTGATCGCCGTTCTTTGTGTTCTTCGCGAAGGTAGGGAGTTTCCGCCCAGTTTTACGTTGTGGATTGCAGTGATGCATGTTCAGATTGTTATTTGTTTTATAAATGATAGATACCATGTTAGGATACTGAAAAGAGCATGAAAAATGGTTTTCACATCGTTTTACATGGTTGTGCGGGAGATCCGGAGATGGGAACCCGGATTAGGGTTCCGCCTGTGAAGGCGACAGACCCTACTGTCGCGTTCTGAACGCGACAGGCCGACCCGTCGCGTTAAGGCTTTTGATCGCAACCTATCGGGGTGTCGCGTTCTGAAGGCGACAGTAGCCCCTGTCGCGTTAATAGTTCCGAGAGCTTTATGGTTGTGCATGATAGCGTATTTATCGGATTATCGTTGTATATTGTGCAAGGCATTGATAAGCGGTGCATTGGCACCTATAGCGCTCGAGGAGCGTGTCGTTTACGTGTTTGAGTACCGTGCATGCGGTTTGTGTGTGCATGGCAAGTAGTTCGACGTTGTGTTTACCATAATATAACTTCTGTGGTTAGTTTGTGGTGGTTGGGCAGTGAGGTTCGGTGTGACCTAGCCTCGATCCTATGATGTCTTTTATAGGTTATCTAAGATGGTTTAATTAGTAAAGCATGTGTATAGTTATTAAGTGATTGTTGTATGTTATTGTGATCTAAGTATGTGTTGGAGTCGGATAGCTTAGAGGTCACATGGTGACCGGTGACGAGCCAATTATATTTAATATATCGTGATATAAGTTTCACCGAGGTGTAAGTGACTGACGTGGTTTGTGTGCTAGCCGAGTGTGGTGGTCCGGCGTCTATTCCGAATACCTCTCTAGTCGGGTACCCCAGGTTTTGTGTGAGCCAGGCACGTTAGTGCTCGGGGTTGGTCCCGGTATTGTGTGTACCGTCGAGGTCTGTGTCGTCTGTCTTGGACACCCTCACTCCTGTGTTTGAGTTGTACGTCCGGCTGAGGGAAAGACGACAGAGGGCAGCGACTTGTGTTTGTGGGTGTGCCGCTTGTAGCTCGTGGTTGGGGGTACGGACACCAGTAGACATACTGGGCCCCAGCTAGTCCTGTGTTTCCAGTGCCTCACTTTAGGGAGCTCGGGCCGGAGTCCCTAAAGGGCCAGGCATGGGACTGTAGCTGTGTGGTCTGCAGGTGTGGTGTTGGTTGATCTCCACTGTTCTTTGGCTTTACTGTGTGGTTGTGGAGCGGCAGTTGGAACCTTTCGTCCGTGACTGCGAGACTGAGAGGTAGTTCTTGTGTTGTGTTGTCCGGGTTGATACTGGCGTCATGAACCAGTAGTCCGTTCCCGTGTGGTGGCGTCGTTCTTTCCGACTCGTGCTTTGCCACTGGTAATGGTTTGTGTGTGACTCGTTGGTTGAGGTTTGACTCGTTATGGTGTGCCCTAGTGGTGGCACGATTTTTTTGTGTGTTTCGTTGTGGTACCTCGTAGTAGTAGGTATCTGTACCCTTCGTGGGTAGCTTTGTGTTGTGGTACATTATGTACCAGTCCTTTCAGGTGTTGAGGTGAACTTGTGTTCTGCGGAGGTCTGTGGAGTGACCTTCCACGTGTTGTGTTTTTACTCACCTTCAGGTAAGTTTCCGAATATGTTTTGTTGTGAGGTGTTGTGTAAGGTGGATTGGCTAGCTGATGCCAGTCCTGTTACCCTTTGTGGGTAGGTTACCTATAAAGCTTGTACTTCAGCGACCAATTGTTGTAATGATTTGCCTATGAGGTATGTGCCTAGGCTTTGCAGTTGTTGGGCGGACTAGTGGTGCGATGCTAGTCCAATTGTTCCTCTTTCCTTTCGAGGACTATATGTTCGATAATATGTTTATGTTTAGTTATTGTTTATTATGATTGTGGTGAGCATAATATGATTTGGTTATCGGTGTTTCCAGTGAGACCCTCTGGGGTTGAGGTCTCTTCAGTGTGAGTGTTGTTTTTGGGTGGCCCCTACTGAGCCTGTGACTTATTGAGGCTCACTCCCCTACAGTTCTTTTCAGGACTTGCCGTTTATGTGGCTTGCGCGAGGTGTTGTGGCAGACTTGTACCACCAGCAATAGAGTTAGTCGTTTTGTGTGAGCTTGTGCCCCCTCGGATATGCCCCAGTAGTTATACTTTTAATTGGACATGTAATAATGTATTAGGACAGTTGTAAATTTGTTATATACACAGATATGAGCACATGTACTTTCTTGTGTCTTATACTGTTGTGGTTGTCTTTTATATTCTTACTAGACACGTGTACGAGCTATCCCTTGCGAGACTTCGGTCCGTTCGCGGGAGGCGGATCTGGATATGGAGCCTTATTGGGCATAAATATCCAGGGCCGTCACAGTCTGTCTTAGTGTCAGAATCCATGTAAAAGGATCATAAGGTTTCTTTGACAGTCAATCAAGAGTGTTCGAGCTTTATGCCAAATTGCCAATATAAATTAACACTGACCACGGTCAGTGGGAAAGGTCCCACACTTGAACTCAAATCGTCTGATTCAAAATCAAACACATGGAATGAACCATGAACATGCTATCTATATAGCCCCCATATGTGCACCAATATAAATTTCCCCTTTCCTTTAAGGGTCCAGAGAGATGGAATTTATATCTCATTTTAAAATTTCGTGTCCACCACACTGTTAAGTCAACAATCTGTTGAAAAAACCCCCTGCATGATGTGTAAGAGATAGAGACCAGGAAGGAGAAGACAGTGCTGTGGTGCCAGAAATTCCTTCTGCCACCATAAGAGAGAGAGAGAAAGAGAGAGTGGCGGGGCACTGGAAACCCCACTCGGGCCTGTGAGAAGAAGTGGAGTGGAGACAATCCAGATGGGAGGGCAGTGCTTGCTAGGTGCAAGCAGGCTGACTTGGTTGTGGGCTCTATGGGCAACTTAGCTCGCATGGTTGGCATGGTTGGACGTGTCGGGCAGACATGCAGGGGGGAGTCCCCAGCTAGTGCAGACAAGTGTGTGTTGGTGGATTGGGGTGGGGGGGGGGGGGGGGGGGGTGCGGCTTGGGATCACGGGTGACAGACCAGGTACTAGCTAGGAGGAGCAGATGTAGCAGCAATATGAAGGGGAAGGTAGTGCGAGGTGGTGGGAGTGACATCATTCAATCGTGAGAGAGGGAGGGGTAGTACGCACTAGGTGTTTCTAGATCAGAGCTCCACTGCCGGAAACCCCGTGTGGAAAAAAGAAGAAAAATCTCGACCGCTCCATCCTACATCTGAACTTCAACAAGTCTACAAAACGAACAATACCCAAAATGTAAGACCAATCAAAAAAAGAACTAGAGGAAAACAGACAGAGAAGTAACTGCTCCAACTGCCGCCATTATGGATCGCCAGGGTGGAGCGGAGGCTGGGGTTGCCACACTCCCACACACACACACACATATATATATATATATATATATATATATATATAGAGAGAGAGAGGAGAGAGAGAGAGAAAGAGAGTTCTATTTTTAATTTCGAAAAAATTTGAAGCTAATGGGAATTATTTTAGCCTTTTAGGTAGGGATAAACTTGACATTTCACACTCTGAGTTAACTTAACCATAGTTAAAGAGGTCTCCGGTAACATCTCGTAACGTCAATGGCAAATACATGACATTACAAGAGCATTATTTTAAACAATATCAATGTAAAGATCGCAGATTTGTAATTCCTTTTATAACAATGGTTTGTATTCAAAAGCCCTTTTCTTTATCCCTAGACCGCACAGGTTGGATCCACATGTGCATACCTGCACATTGGAGAGTTCAGGGTCTCAAGCTTCACATTCTAACACCGTTCACAATCATTAGATTGTGAAGATTGCCACAGCCACAGTGAAGAGCCCACAGTCATTAAATGTTAGAAAAATTCCTAATTTTTCAAGAACAATCTAAATTTGTTATGCTTTTAGAATTTATGAAGTGAAAATTATGTTCTAATTTTAATTATAATGTCATATTAACTTTTTATTGCATTTTGATTATTGATTCATTATGTACTTCTAGAGACATAAGGAGATACCACATTAGGCACCTCCTTTCCCCTTGGGCACCTAGGCACTCCCTAGGCAGGTGTGCCTAATCACTTAGGTGCCCAACGACCCCAAGAATGCCTTGCGCCTTCAAGCCTTGACAGCTATGAGTCATCCAACTCTATAAATACATCATGGGACTATTCTACATACAGGCTTCTGCTGGTCCTATTCCCTGTTTTGAGGAATTTCTCTTAATTGTCTCCTTCCTCGCTCTCTCCTCCTTCCACTTATTTCTTCACAGGGAGGATTTAAAATTGAAAAGGTGAGAAAGAAAACTCACCAAGTGGATTAAAGAAATAACTTTAAAAAGTGGTCAGAACTGATCCACCCTCTTAACCATGATTTGTTGCTCAAGATTATCCAGTCAGACACCATCTGGCCAATCATAGACAAGGACTATGGAATGGTGTATCAGGGTAGATGAGTGGTTCAGAAATGGACCGGGATAGTCCAATCAGGCAACCAGATCCAATTGTTGAAACCCTAACCACAATCGTAATTGAGGAACTCAAATTAACCACCTGACAAACACTGGAATCAATAGACAAAACCTTATACAAGTAATTCTGCACAAAGTAAACCTCCAATTGAGAAAAACTATGTAAGTACATATTTTTCAAATAATAGGCCATAAAATTTGTTGATCATCCAATTTACAAAAAATCAAAAAATTTGTTGATCATCCAATTTACAAAAAATCAAGCAAGTGCATGCTTTTGAAATATTCCTTAAAGATAATACATCAACAATATCATGAACCTGAATTTCAGGAAGAAGCTGCTGGATTTTAGAGTGCTGCCCACAGTACATGGTAAGTGATAAAAGCCAAACAGTCCCTGCGCAACGCTCTTCTTTTCTGCTACTGTAGAGGAGGACATCAAATAGTTTCTAGTGATCTCTTCCCGAAGCATATTATGTGAATCATCACTACAATCACTATCAAAATAGCCATGTCCAAACATTGGCAAGGTCATTTCACATGTAAGATAGTTTGAAATTTGTGAGAGGGAGCCATAATTAGACTTGAGTATCATATCTGCTGTCACGGGGACCCCACCCCACATAAATGAAAGAGCTTCACCAGCAGCAAAGAGCACATCTTCAACCTGAAAGTTTGACCGTCCAGACTCAGGCTTCTAGTATGAGGAGAAAGAAATTTCAGAAATCAGAAAGCAAACCACTCTGTTTTTCTTAGTACAGATTAGTGCTCCAAGAATTGTTATATATGGTTGCTGACATGATAAAGTTCACTCTTGAAACTTCAACACGTCATATATCAGGCCTAAAATAGATGCGACACTTCTCCCCTGATAGAAAATAGCATCACCTTTGTTCGGCAAAGGCTGAAGATCAAATCAAGAGCCGCTTTTAGATTTGGAAAGGATGTTTCCTTCACAGACATATGGCCCAGAGATATAACAATTTTTTGGATAGCCTTTATGTCATCACCAGTAAGATGCTTTTCCAGCCTTTTGCCCAAAACTGACAAAACTCCAGCTGCAATAATCAGCATTAAGCTATTCGTACTTTAGCAATGTAGCAGAAAGTAATTCATCTACAGCTACCATCTTGAATTATTTCCACAGCAGCAAGTGTTCAAACCTGTAGAAGAATTCTGAGTTGCAACTGAAGGCAATGGACGACGTAATCCGATGTGACCAAGTGCTTCCATTGCTGCAGAAGCCAATGCCAGGCTCTCTGATTCAACAATGCCCACCAAACAGTTAATGGCATGGTGAAGCAACGTCTCTAAGATCTGTAAATGCAAACATTAAAATCAAGATCAATGAGGAAAAATTGGAGCATAACATGCAAATTACATACAATGATGAAAGGTGCATGCCACAACAAACATGATGTCTCATCTGCAGGCTGCAATTCATTTCTGACAAATGCTTATGTAAATTGCATGACACTACAGTATACATGTTTAAACACTCTGAGCAGTAAACCAGATCAGGGATAACAGTGTCGGTTTCGGCTGGGTCTTCAGTTTCACCCAGTTTCAGGCATATCAGCTGAGCTTAAGAAGGGAGTAAACAGCTGGTTTCGCCGTTTTGGTTTAAACAGGCTGAAACCGACAAAAATATTATTTTTTATGGTATCAGACTTGCTACAGTATAATGGCCCAGTTTCAGATCGGTCCGTCTGAAACGGAAATGTTTGGGCCGAAATGTTTCGGTTTCGACCGAAACTGCCAACCATGAACTAGATAGAATAACAGATTAGAAGGGGGCGAATGACGTAAAGATATGATCAACTTTGGTTCCAACAAAGCCGATAGCCGTTTTCTAACCGATGTCTTGTCCCCCTATTAAATCAAAGCAAGTTCCAATTTCACGAAATCCAACAAGCAAAAGGGGGAAAAGATAAAGCAAATCTTTTTCATATGAACCACAATTATTGTTATTGAACTAAACTGCACACCCAAACATGAGTTAGTCAATGGAGAGCCTGAAAACTAAATAAGGTGGCTCAAAAAGGCAAAATTTTGAACATGACAACCACAAAAGCTTCTAGAAAAGGCTTAGGATGGTAGGGAAGTGATGGTGACTGGCTGACTGGAAGGTGGTGCAACACTTGCTGGCAGCTCAGAGTCTCTCAGTTTTCTTGAATGATAGAACCTAAAATATGGGACCTTTCTAGTTTCTAGTTTTAGAACAACTGGGCATCAATCATAAATGAATTCCCAGGGAAGGCAAGATCAGAATCGGGGTCCAGATTGGCCTGGGCTGATCCCGATCCAGATCGGGATCAGATCAGCGATCCGGCCGATTCTCAAGAAGTCTGACCAATCCAAGATCGGCTAGATTAAAAAATGGCTTGGGCCGATCCCGATCCAGCCGATTCTCAAGGAGTTTGACCAATCCAAGATCGGCTATGTAACACCCCGGTGTTTTGGGCCGTGTTTTGCCCTCTTGGTGTTGATTTTGGGATCGCGACGGATCGAGGAGTCGCGTTCTGAACGCGAAGAGATCCATGTTGCCTTCTGGTTGAGAAGGCGACGGCCACCGTGTCACGTTCCTGTGGTCTGTCTGTGGTTGGTGTGCCACGTGTCCGCACTCATGTGTGTGAAGGTGACGCGCCAGGTGTCGCCTTCACCTGGAGCACATGCAGGCGTGACACATGGTCTGGAGGTTGTCTGCCTGTCAGAAGACCTGTCGAAACTTTTGAGAAGGCAACAAGGTACTTGTCGCATTCTCTTAAGAATGCGACGCTCCCCTTGTCGCGACCTCAGTTCCGAGGCCTTAAGACTTGCATGCTCCTCTTTCTTCTTCTTCTTCTCCTCTTCTCCGGGTGGGGGAGCTCCCTCCCTCCCTCTCAAGTGTTTTGGGCGTGGTGGAGGTGCCGGCCAAGGTTCAAGAACCCGAGGATTGGTCCCGGATCGGCTGGCCCCAAACCGATCGGATCGGTCGATCCGGGCCGAGCCCGGTCGAGCTAAAGGGGGCTGGATTGGCCCCCTCAAGAAAATTGAAAAACAATTTGAAAAAATAAGAAAAAAACATAAACATTGTATTTATGAACTGAAATACATGAAAAAATAGGACATGATACATCATTGGTGGGAGGAAAAGGAATAAATTATTTTATTGGAATCGCACATTATATTGTCTGAACATAAGGTTTACATAATCTGTCCAAAACATATAATGTTGGTAATATGCATCATATTGAGTCAAATATTGACTATATGCATCCGTGTTCGCATATATGATAGTAATTGGTGTGTATCCAGGTATTTCAAGCACTTGATATGAGTCATATGACTCATATGAGTCATGTGAATGCGAATCGGACTCCGTGGATTGTGCATATGCTCCGCCTCCGGTGTATACGATGCATTCGGGTATTGAGGATATGCCAAGTAGCCTCCCTGCCCTTGGTAGTATCCTTCAGTGGAAGCATAAGATGATGTATCTGAGGCTTGCTCCATGGTCTCAAGCTCCATCCGTAGCTTTTCTTGATGCTCCCACTCCTCTTGCATCTTCTTCTTCTTCATTAACCAATTCTGTCTACGCGGAATGAAGTTGGGATTGTATCTCAAATCTTCGGATGCTTGTTGGCCTTAGCCTTGCCCTTGCCCTTGGAATTGAGATGTCACTTTCATCCCCTTCCGTGCATAATGTTGACTTGAGATTTATTGTGCTTCCCAAAGATTGGTAGGAGGGGAGGAGAACTCAACACTTGAGTTTGGAGCATAATGGGGGCCTTTAAGGGGTTTATATAGACCCCCAAGGCCTCCAAGGGGCAAAAATAGCTGTTTCTGGTTGTTGGGGAGCGCCCCCTAACGGCTAGAAACGGCTAGTTCAAACTAGCCATTTGAACCGGATCAGCCCGATCCGGGCCGATCCGCGGAGGATCGGGCCAGGATCGGCGATCCGGCCGAGCCAAGCCGATCTGGTCCGATCCGCTTGCCAGGATCGGATGGGTTACCTCGGATCGGATCGGCCGATCCGTTCCCGATCTGGCCGAGTTTTTGAACCCTGGTGTCGGCGTGCTCGTGGCGAAGCATTGGAGCGGCGTGGAGCGAGGAGGAGACGGCCATTCCGACATGAAGAGCCCCAACGGGTCTGGCTCTTCAATTTCAAGTAGGGATCATGGATGGCAAAGTCGGCCGATCCGGGTCGGAATCGGCCGATTAGGGTTGGAATTGGACTATCGCGACCCGATTTGGGGGGGGGGGGGGGGGGCAACCCACCCACGATGTAAGGTGGAATCGGGGTGGATCAAGTAGAATCGGACGGAATCGGGCCGATCTAGTCCGATTCCATCTGATGTAGCCTGATTCCCTCATATTACCTTAATTACGTCTGATCCCCTCCACTTACCTTATTTACCTGAACATCATTTAAGTAAATGTTATATTTTTAGTTTCATTTACTTAAAATATTACATGTAAATAAGGAAGTACCCCACATTTGAATCCAATAAAAATTTCCAAAAAATCACATCTCTTACAAATAAAAAGTCACTCTCTCATCCAAGAAGAAAATCCCGATTTTGGTGGTTCCATCAAAATAACGACTTTCTAATCTTTCATAATTTGACATATCTAAAAATTTCATAATTTAAATAAACTAATAGAATACTAAAAATCTAAAGTCCGGTAAAAAAAGTCAAACGTGCATATGACTTCTCCAAGGGAGCCACTCTCCTACTGACAGCACTTAGTCTGCTTGAGACCTCTCAGAATTTGGTCAAACATAAACTATCATCACACAAACTCATGAGAATTGTCACTTTCTAACTACTGACAGCACTTAGTCTGCTTGAGACCTTTCAGGATTTGGTCAAACCTAAACTATCATCACCCAAACTCATGAGAATTGTCACTTTAGTCAAACCTAAACTATCATCACCCAAACTCACTTTAGTCAAACCTAAAGTGACAATTTTCATGAGTTTGGGTGATGATAGTTTAGGTTTGACCAAATCTAAGAGGTCTTAAGCAGACCAAGTGCTGTCAGTAGGAGAGTGGCTCCTTGGAGAAGTCATATGCACGTTTGACTTTTTTTATCGGACTTTAAATTTTTAGTATTCTATTGGGTTTATTTGAATTATGAATTTTTAGATATGTCAAATTATGAAAGATTAGAAAGTCACTATTTTGATGGAACCAATCGCGATTTTCTTCTTGGATGGAGAGTTGACTTTCTATTTGTAAGATATAGTAAATGAAACTACATGAACATATGTGCAACTACACTATAGATATACCCAAAATGTGCAATTATTATATGTTTTTTAAAGAATTTTTTCTGATTTTTTCTTCAATTTTCACAATTTTTCTTCATTTTTTAACCTGGTCGATCTTGGATCGGCCAAATTCCCATGGAATCAAGCAGATCTTACAATCCAACCCGACTCGAATCGGGGTTGGTTGGGTCCAATCCAGCACTCTGATCTGACTATGCCATCCATAGTAGGGATCTCTTGCTCTCTTCCTGTCTTGAAGAGATGGAGTTTTTATTTCGAGCGATCCTCCCCGTGCTCGTGGGTTTCTTGGTGGGTTTGCACGGATAGATGCTTGCCGGTGGTGCTCTCTCTTGTGTAGCTTAGTTCCTTGTGGTTTGTGGGCAATGAGAGGTGGCATTGGTGCCCCTCGAGCCTTTTTCCCATTACGCATGGTGTGTGCATCTCCCGCCCCCTTCTTCTGTAGTCATTTTGTGGCTTTGGGAGACCGTGGGATGGCCCATCCTCAGTCTCGGTCTTCTGATTGATATCGCGACAGGAAGGTTGTTGCTATATAAGTCAGAAGGCGACGGGCTACCTGTCGCGTTCTGGTTGCGACAGGATAGCCGTCGTATTCGCCTTGCCTCTTCTGTTTTCCCGTTCTTGAGTTTGGTAGGGGTGGCCCCAAGGATGGGAGTTTCAATTTCGGTTTCAGGATCACCCAAGCCCGAAACCGAAACTGCTTCGGTTTCGTTTTGGCTGGTTTCGGTCGGTCTCGGGCAGCCTCAAAAGGAGAGTGTCGGCTAGTTTCGGTCGGTTTCGACTGGTTTCGGTTTGGTTTCGATCAGTTTCGGTCTGGTTTCGGACGAAACTAATTAAAATATTTTTTTTCAGTTTCAAAAATGCTACAGACCTACAGTAGTTTCGGCCGATTTCATTTCGGTCATGGTCGAAACCAACAACCATGGGTGGCCTGTGCCCAAGTTGGTCAGAGGGAGGTCTCCCCAACTTGGGACCGGGCTCGTCTTCCAGACGGTGGTTAGTTTGCGTGGTCCCCTTGAGTGTGGACCTTGGGATGGTTCTACCCCAAGGGTTCTGCCTTCAGATGAGGCGCGTTCAGTATCTGAAGGCGACACCCTTCTTGTCGCCTTCTGTGAGGGCTGTGTCGCGTTCTGTTCCGAGTCGCGACGGGCTAGCCGTCGCGTTCTCCTTGCCCATCTGGTTCCTCATTTTCAGGCTTTGCAAAAATGGTCTGTGCCTAAGTTGGTTAGGGGATGTTCTTCCCCAACTTAGGCACATGACTAGACTTCCGTAGTTGTTACCCTTGTAGGGTTTGTGGGTGTGAGCCTTGGGGTTGTGTTTCTCAAGGGCTCTGCCTTTAGATGGTGAACGCGACGGGTCGATACATCGTGTTCTTATCTGAAGGCGACACCCTTATTGTCGCCTTCTGACTTATATGCTGTTGTGCAGTCTTTTCCGTAATTCTGAGTTCTGGATTCGTTGTGCGTATTCTCGTGTTGGCCGTCGGCCCTCCTGGGGGGTTTCCAGAGGTGTGCCGAGCGTGCCCTGTGCCTGCTGGGCTTGTCTTGGTTACGAGCCAGCCGTGTCGTTTGCTTGTTGTGGTTGCCCCACTTGTTCTCTGTTCACCCGGTGCTTGGCACTTGAGGGCTTGTCCCGTTCAGAGGTTGTTACCGTTACCTGGGATCCCTCATCCCCACACACCTGTCAAGGGAGTTCTCCAGGTGGCGGGCGTGCTCGAGTCTCAATCTCTAGTAGTTGAGGGGAAAACGGTGGTGGACGGCGACGTAGAGTCGTTTGCAGAGCTCTCTTGGCTGGTCAAGGTGGTTTCGGCCTTCGGGTTGTGCTTCTGGTGCGGTCCAGTTAGTCTGGTTTCCTCACTGCCTCTCTCTGCGTTGGTTCCGAAGCCACGCAGCGGTGCCAGGCGTAGGGCCGCAGCTTGGCCAGGCTGCGGTTACTGTTGTGAGTGGTGTTCTTTGTGGTGGCTCACTGGCCTCACTCTTCGGGAGAGGTTAGAGGTAGGAGCCGGCTGGCGAGCGGTGAGCAGCCTGCAGGTGCTCCCGACTGTCAGAGGCAGTGACGTGCTTGCTGTTGTTGTGACGACGTTTCCAAGTGGTGTTCTTCGTTCATGGGTCTGTTGCCCTGGCAAGACATGACAGTTGTAGTTGAGTCGTGTCTTGTCTCGTTGGCGTTGTTGGTTTGGCGCTAGAGCGTGGTGCCCTGGGTTACCGTAGTGTAGCGTTGAGTGGGTCCCCTGCCTAGTCGGGATTTCTATGGGCTGGAGCGTGTGTGCTCCCTTCCCTAGTCGTTGCACCAAGGGTTGGTGTGGAGTGTTCCCCGACGTAGGTACACTTCGGTGGTTTCTGACTTTGGTTCCGTAGTCCTGTTCCTTGGTGACAGTCTGTGGTGACACCAACGTGTATGGTTTCCCGACCTCATAGTGTGTCCGGGGTCCGGGGTGATTCTGCTTGTGAGCCCTCGATCTTATGGAGGTATGAGGTGGTCGTGCTTGTGGTAAGACGTCGTTTTCACCTAGTTGTTCCGTGGTCTCGGTGGGTGTGCCGAGGGTTTCTCCCGCTTGGTGCCCGACTCCGTTGGGTTCTACATAAGTCGTGTGTGTGTCACGACCTTGGTTGGTGGTCGTGGCGTTGCATTGTTCTGTTCCGTTGCTTTGTAGTACCTTGTTGTAGGTGTTCCTTTGCTTTACAACTTTCTAGTGTAGTTTCTTGTTTTCAGAGTTCCTGTTGCTCTAATCGGTGAGGGACTGGTTATCCCTACTGGGTTTTGTTCGCGAGGCTCACCCCCCTACTTTCTTCAGGTCGGAGCTCGCTGTCGCAGGAGTTCGGTGCTGAACGGTTGTGGTGGCGGTCTGTTACGCCGTGCGTTGCCAGCAGTGTGACTGTAGTGAGCGTGAGAGCTCTTGTACCGGTGTGAGTTGAGAGTTGACTTTTTGCAAGTCCTCGGGATATGCCTCTTAAAGGCTGCACTTTTCTTTCTGTACTTGTACTTTTATTTGAGACATGTTATACATAATTTCTTTATTAATGTACGAATTTCGTGTTATAGTTATTTAAATTCATTGCTTATCTCACTGGACTAAATTTTAACCATTCCGAGTCTTCAGATCCATGGGTGGCGGCGCGACCTTCGAGGTCCCTAGCGGGGGTCCGAGAGATCAGGTCGTTATAGGCTAGATTAAAAAATGGCCTGGGCCGATCTCGATCCAGATCGGGATCAGATCAGCAATCAACGATCCGGTTGATTCTCAGAGAGTCTGACCGATCCAAGATCGGCCAGATTAAAAAAAAGTAAGGGAAATGTCTTCAATATTTACATATATATATTTATGATTATATAATCATATGCATAAATTTACCCATTAATATATATACATATACAATATATATGTAATCATACACTATATACATATCATATTAATGTATAAACATAATTAATATGTATATCAATCATATATTAATGTGTTTATGTGTGTTAATGTACATAGAATCACATATTAATGCAAATATAATAACAATATGCACATACATATACATATCATATTAACGTATAAAGATAATTAATATGTATATCAATCATATATTAATGTGTGTGTGTGTTAATGTACATATAATCATATATTAATGAAAATATAATAAGAAGCACATGCATATAGTTAATGCATATATATGTGCATATAGTTAATGCATGTATGTATACATAAACATGTAAATTCATGTACATTTAATACAAGTATTAATTAGCATATATAATTAAAAAATTTGTGTGGCAGAATCGGCCAATCCAGAATGATCTGGGCAGATTATGCCCAATTCCGGCCGATTCGGCTGAGATTTTGACTAAATAAGGGGGTCCCCCCCCCCAAGATTGGATCGGCTAGAATTGGCCGATCCTGATCTGGATCAGCCAATTCTGCCTTCCATGCAAATTCCAGGCCCACTTTTGATATGTTTTACAAAGTAGACGAGTATGTAATCTACATTCCATATCGTCATGCTGACCTGGGAATCAGCCCCAAGATGACATGTTGCACTCTGCTTCAGCATGTGCCCACCCATGCAAGGCCTTGATTTTCAACGCCATGGTATGAAAAGCGTTGTTGCCTTCCAAAAATGTAGAAGTTTATATGTAGAAGCAGGTAAAGCAACAGTAAAAGCAATGGAGTTGCCCACAAGAATAACTTATAGATGATTTCCACTGACAAGAACAGATTATAAATGATATGAAAGAATGCCATCCATCCAGATCAAGGGCCTAATAGTCCATAACTTAAACCCCCCCCCAAAAAAAAAACAAACAAAAGGTGGAATTGATTAGACACTGTTGGTTCTCCACAGGAAAGCAGAAAACTTACAATTGGACTTTCTTTCATACACTCTGCCATGACATATCCAATAGCACATAATGCTCCTGACGACTTTCATATCTAGAAAAGATTCAAGATAAGTATAAACTTTAAAAGAAGAAAGATAACTATTTAAATTAAAATTCATATAACTAAGTAGTAATGGCAAACCTTGTTGTATTATGAATGGATGACAGAAGCTCATCAATTAGAGAAGACACTACATCAGTTGAAACACCAGAGCAAGCCATCCCCAGCAATCGAGAAGCGGATTCACGAGTATCGGAGTCAATATGGCCAAGTAATTGCTTTAACCATGCAATTCGCTTAGCATAACGGGACGCTGACAGCTACAAAAACAACAGTGCAAAAGCCAAGCAGGGAAAAAGATAAGTTATCTGAAAGCTTCTGAGATAACATAACAATAACTAAAGTGCAAGTTCAACATGTATAACCTCTGGGAAACGAGAACCAATTGCAACTAAAGCCTTACAAGAAGTTGCATGCAGTTCAGCAGACCCCTCAAATGCCATAGCATGTTCTAGAAGCAAACACAATGTTGTTACTGAAGGAGATGACTCATATATCCCTTTTGAATCATCTTGGCCAACGTCTGCCCAAAAACACTTCATTAGAAAATTAACCATTGGTATATACATCCTTGACGGGAAAAGAAGCTTGTCCTCCCTCATTTCAGGAGAGTCCAACAATTTTGGCTGCTGCCTACAGATATAGTCCAACATATCCCTCAGTTTTGGATAGTCCGTGCCAACATCTTGCACCTGGTCCTTCTTAAGTGAGAGACCCTCAAGTGCCATTTCCCTGAAGAACATATGAAAATGTGTCCAAGAATGTAAAATTGTCAAACATATATGTAATTCTCCAACTTGCAGCAGATGCTTAGAGGACAAAGTACCGAATTGAAAGCCTCACCAAGACATAAGCAATGAATTGACACAACAAAGAGGCATGACATCATGGAAGAAAGGATCGGATCGGCCTGAGCCAATCTTGATCCCAATCAGAACAGATCAGTCGATCCAAGATCGGCCAGGCCAGATTAAAAAATGGTTTTTTTAAAGAAAAAAAAAGGAAAATCAGAAGAAAAAAAAAGGAAAGGAAAAATATGTCTTCAATATATATATATATATATGATATATGTAATCATACTCATAAATTTACCCACTACTATATATATACAATATATATGAAATCATACACTATATGACTATATACATATGCTATTAATGTATAAACAAATTAATATGTATATCCTTATAGATGTATAAATATACATATATCACAATCATTAGATTGTGAATAGTATTGGAATACAGAGATTGAGGCCCTGAATTCTCCAATGTGTGGGTATGCACATGCAAATCAACCTGTGCGGTCAGGTCACACATGTCGACCTCATCTATAAAGCAAAGGGACATACCTCACTCGTTTATACATGTGTTTATGATATATGTAATCATATATATAAATTGACACATTCATATATGTATATGAATATACACAAACATATGTTTTTAATGTACACAATCATATTACACATTAATTCGCGAATATATTATATATGTATTAGTTTATATTGCGAAATGATGGCTTCAATGTATTAATAAGAAAAAAAATTGTGTGACAGAATCGGCCTGGGATCAGCCAATCCAGGCCGATTCCAACCAATTTGGCCGATCCGGATCTGGATCGATCGATTCCGCATTCCATGCATGACATTGCAGATGTAAGTCTATTTCGGTTCGTGTTCACATCTTAGTGTGAGAATCAGCTCCTTTTGCATCTTGCACCACTCAAAAGTACATCATTATCACAACAAAGAGGCATGATATTCTCCAACTTGCATCATTAGTTTCCCTTTTTGAATCATTGTTTGAAAAGAACTTATCATCATGTTTTCTAATATCGTTTCTTTTCTTCGATATTAGTTTTTTTCATTCTTTTTATATGTTTATCTGTCAACACATGGAGAATATGGATGTGAGACCCCTATACATATAGTTAGAGGTTTGTTATCATCTCCCACATGTGAACTTCAGGTGATTCGGAGTTCGTGCATTGGACCACTCCCCATCGATGAATCAACGTTTCTTTTACATCGAGGAGAACTCGAACACCTTTGATACATGTCTAGACCTTTTAATTATTGAAAGCAATTATTGAAGGAAAAGCACCGTTCAAACAGATCGGTAGCCTCATTATTTGTCTTTTCAAATGAGACTATGATTGATTCATCAAAATATTCCCTCAGATTGGAGGCTGACTCATGAAATTTCCCTTAAAATGGGGACTGATTTGCATGTTTCCTCCTAAAACGAGGACTGATTTGTAAAATATCCCTCAAAATGGGGACTGATTTGCCTCTTTCTTCATAAAATGAGGACTGATTTGCCATATGCCCTTAAAAATAGGGACTGAGCTATGAATTTCCCCTTTGTTGAGGACTGATTTGTCATTTCTTTGTCATATAGGGTTTGTTTTGTAATCTTTTGAAGAACGGGGGTGTTTTGTAATTTCTCTTGGATGTTACCCCTTGAAACATTATTTTAAATTTTCAAAAAATATATGGTCATATGTAGAAACGTTGAGTTTAAATGATTCCATATTCCGTGTCATTTACACAAATAAACAAAGTGTAGGGTTTATTTGTAATTTTCATGTATTATCATACAGAAACCATATCCAGACTGAATATATTCCAAATGCAAATATCAAATACATTTCTTTCATTCATTCTTTTGATATAAACATGAGCTTCACAAAGAATAGTCCATTGGGGCAATTTTTAAACCCACAGGGACTAATTTACAAAAGGGACATAGCTAATATGTAGCCTTGCCTGAAACACACACGTCTTCCACACTTAGCACAGAACAGAGGAGCGATTTCTGGCTGCTCTCCCCTGGTTGCTTCTCTTCTCTGGTTCCTTCTCCTCCTGTTTTCTTTGGAGGCGGTCTCCTTTATAAGAGATTGAGCAAGGGGTGGACATCCCACCGGGCAGCATCTCCACCAAGGTAAGCATTTAATTTCTGTTGTTCTTCTCCCCTCCCCCCTTTTTTTTTGGGTCGGACAGGGAGAACACCCCACCGGGTGGAAGTCCCACCGGTGGGGGGAAGGCGGCAGTGTCCCCGGGTGGGCCCCACCGGGTGCGCACACCACCGGTGGGGTTCCCACCGGGTGGAACTCCCACTGGTGGGTGGGTGGTGGGCCCCACTAATGGGGTTCCCACCGGTTGGGAACACCACCAGTCTGCGCACACCACGGGTGGGGGGATCCCACCAGTCTGTACAACCGATGGGGCCCACCGGCCTATCCCACCGGTGGGACTTCACACCGGTGGGACTCCACACTAGTGGGGTTTCCCACCAGTGGGGTGTTGATCCAGTGGGCTCCGGGGTATAATTTTTCTATAAATTAACCCACGTGGACCATTGTTTCGCCACGTGGTTTGCTTCAAGGTTGGGATTTCTTCATTGTTTGCTTGTGCGGGGGTCACATCGGCGCCACGTCATTTTTTCAATTGACATGGGTATTGGACGGCCCTTGCACATTTCATGTCATGCGCCACGTAGACAACTTCCACTGGGTTATTCCGGGGCGTTAAAAATATTCCCCCGGAGGAACCTTTAATTCGAAAACACCGGGGATATATCGATTCTGCTCCGGTTCATCTTGGAGCAACTGTTTTCAGATTTCCAGAACATAGCAGAATTATATTATTTTTTCTGCCATTTATCTGAAAAAAATCAGAACAAATATTTTCATTTCATTTATTTATCCTGAAATTTCAGAATAAGATATTTGGGGGCTATTTTCATCCGGGACTCCGAATAAATATTTTTTTCTCCCCATATACTTGTTCTAAACATCTAAACAAGCATTTTCGGAATTGTATAATTCACGATGAAAATTTTTGGGTTCAACAATCGTCTATCTAACCAAATTACTTATAGGAAGGATCAGATTGGGAACAATTCTCATAGCCCAAGCTGCATGGAAGGCGGAATCAGCTTATTCCTGGCCACGGGGTAAGAAGTGAAAATGAAAAGGAAATGACAAATTTTTTACAAAGCAATGCTTGTGAAATGGCTCTGGAGAAAGAAGCACCAGCTGATATAAGCTATGAAGGGATGTAGTTAGAAGATGTGACTAGGATCTCATAGGATGTGTGTGATGTCATTGGTTTCCTGAATCCTGATTATCAGGTTAGTGTGTCGATTCCATCAAACCTTGGGTGGAAGTGAGACCCATGTTCGAACCAAAAGTAGTTGCATCTTAAGTGTTTGCAATAAACGCCTAAACGCAACTGCCCCAAACCTGACGCATCTTGGACATGTCAGCCTAGGATGACAAGTTTAGGTGGTTTGTTTGATAGTGGAGCCAAGGTGTCATACCCATCTTGGGTAGTCGCATTTTCCATAGTGCTGGTCAACTGTCAGATGTCTGAACCCGAACGCCAACTGGCAGCTCACATGGCCAAGAACGTGTCTGCTAGTGTCTTGGTCAGCCTACCAGGTGTTAGTCCTGTGCATCAGGTGTCAGACAAACTTGACAGATGAAGGCGTCAATGCAGAGTGATGCGTTCTGAATATGTTAGCCAATGGAGACGAGTTTCCAGCTAGTTGCATCAAGGCGAGTTGATGCGATTAGGCTATCAAGCCTTTACATAGGGATCCCCCTCCGAACTTCACACTCTTTCTCCTTACTTTCCCTTACCCAGCTCCCCCATCGTCTCCTCCACTTCCTCTCCCTCCAACAGCCGACAGTGGTTGGTGGATGAGGATGACAACGGCATAGTGCTTGGCACCAAGTGGTGGTATTGGTGGACGAGGTGGTGACGGCGAGGAGGTGACCAACCTATGAGAAGACCCCAATGGGTTAGGCCCTTCATTTTGAGGTAGAGTGACTTTCTTATAAACATATAATAATCTACACCTGTACATTCTTTCTTATCAATATATAATATTATTATAATAGTACGTAATTACTAATTACACCTACATCCTCACACGGTCATAGCACATTGAGTCATTACTAAATGCTAACTGTACACCTAACACATAGCCGTATCACCTTGGCGCCTCAAACTGCCTCTCCCTTAATAAAATGTAAGCCTCACTAACTTGTCCCAAGGCGTAAGCCTTGAGGCTGTGAGTGGGCGCCTCGCCTTAAGGCGTGTGCCTCACAGCCTCAAGGCGGCGCCTTTTGAAACCTTGCTGCTGACTGTTGCTGCCCCTTCATTGTACACATGTACTTTCTGTTTCTTGCACACATTTGATCTATAAAGGAGGCTGCATTCCACTGCAGACAGAGCATTACAAACCATCACTTGGCCCCCTTGTCTCTCTTGCTTCAACTTGTCCCTTTCTTGGTCAGAATATGAATGTCTCCTCATGCATTAGACTGTCAGAGAGAAACACCCCATAAACAAGTCTAGATGGTGCATCAACAGCTCATGCAGGTCTTCACTTTCACCAATATTACCGAATCAAATGCCAATGCAAGCTAAGGGTTGGAGAGACCCAAATATATAGACACAGAGTGGCTCGTGAATCCCTGAAAGGCTGCATGGGACCAATGGCTTTTACCAAATAAAGTTTAGAAACCAGAACTGGGACTGAAACCAGGCAGGGTGGTTTTGGTTCTGCCGTTCTGGTTCCGGTCCAAAACTGGACAGACCAACAGTACCCAGATGAACCGCTTTGGACTGGTTCCATTAACTACCACAAAAAAGATAAATACTAGACAAAAATAAAATACAAGTGATGGATAAAACTGAGTTAAGAATGACCAAGTTCACCATGAAATCAACCAGTTTGGCTAGTTTCAAGTGGTTTTGCCTGGTCAAAACCTATCATCATCATTTTTCAAAATTTTATCTGAATATTAATATTTCCTTTTTTTTCAATGAACTCATGACCAGGTGAACAGAACTGGACCATGCTGGTTGCAATCCAGTTCATCCATTTCCAATCTGGACCGGCCATTTTTTTTCAGCCATGAGTACTGGCTCTACTATGAGTGTAGATGTAGCCATATGAGATTAGAGGGGAAGCTAATGAGCGAACCAGAAATCATGAACTGAACCATGGACTGGAAAATTCAAGTTAGCACCTAGAATCAATATAATGTAGGAATGGAGAGATTTGTGAACACCCGAGGTGGGACTAGCAGCCTCTGCTAACAATCTATCTGGAGAAACATCATCTACTTAACATTCTTTAATCGATATCCACTACATTTCAAGATGGGAATGGCAGATTCATCTGGCCCCTCCCAGAGAAATTCTACAGAGTGCACTATAGATGATGACTCACTTCCAGTTTTAGGGGAAACCTCACTGACCCTGAACTAACCTCTTGGAACTTCGGCAGTTATTAATGCAGAATCAGATTCTTATCTCTGATGAGAATGATAGGAACACTACAGGAAGATTTACTATGAGAAGTAACTTTGTGAAGGCTCAAGACTCTTGATAATGTGGATCAGAGCTGGACTTCCGGTACAGCTGGCAATGGAACTTGCTCAAGTAATCGAATTGAACCAAAGACTGCTATAGATCCTCAAATGTTGAGGAGAAAGAAATAAAAGAGCAAAGATGAGAAAATACTATGCCGGACGACCGCCAAAAAATTACCACTGTGTAAACATATTGGTAATTCCCGTACATAAAGGAACAGTTAACAAGAGAAAAATATGCCCAAAACCACAATTCATGAACTACTAAGAAGAACAAGATGAGAAATGGTCAAATGGAGACCTTATATCCAGCTTAGAATCAGCCGCTGCAAGCATACAAATGAAACGGCTTGGGCAATGCTGCAAACCAAATAATGATGCTGCCCACCTCACAGCACAAAATCGCACTTCACCTTGATCCTTGACCACAAAGAAGAAAGTCCTTCATTAAGAATACTATGATTACTACATCTATCCACAAAGTTAACCACACAAAAAGCCTGTATAACAAAGGAAGCTGATAATCAATATCCAGAACAAGTCATGCCTAACCTTGCCCTTTTCTATATGCAAAGCTGAGGATGCATATGCTAAAGAATTTAACGGACACACGTCAAAGGAACTTGGGTGGGTGGATTTCCTTTTTCCTCTCCTTTGGGGGTTGGTTTGGTTGGCTGGGGTTGTTTGCAGAGATGCATATGCTAAAGAAACTAATAGACACACCTTCATCCTGCCTTGCCCACTTTAAACAAACTTACATGAGAAATCATTCTTCGAAGCACACTCCAATATGGAACTACAATCTGTTCCGTACACTTTCTGACAGTGTTCTGTCCAGCATTGATGAATCTGATACTATAACTCCCCAATATCATGTCATGCTTCATGTTTAGTACTTTATTTCATGGAGATCGGTGATATGCTGCTTTAAAGAGCGCCCACCATAGGAAGCGCACTCCAAGATGGAACTCCAATCTGTTAAGCACTCTTTATGACAGTGCTCTGTTCGGCATTGATGACTCTGATACTGTTACTCCCCAATATCATGTCAAGCTTCCTGTTTATTTCATGGACATTGATGATATGCAGCAAATCTTGCCTCTTTAAAGCAGCACCTTCAGCGTTTGAGATGAAGGACCTACCACATGGAGCAAAATGGGATTGATTTTCTACTATCCTCTTCAGCTCTGGTAACACAGTATTAGAGACAATCCACCCCACTTACAAGGAGTGGTCTAGTGGTTAGCCTTCCATGTACACCAGGATTACAAGGTCACAGGTTCAAATCCCTCTGGGAGCAGCTATATATGGAACTTCTAAAGGATGATGTGATAGGCTAATTTTCCAACCCAAAAAATATATATATATACAATCCACCCCACTTGTGTGCAACCCAGCATAGGTTCATCATAAGAGAGGCTTTATGGAAGTCTTTAGTGGGTATTTATGAACCACTCCATCCTACGTTGTTTCAGGCATCTCACCCCAATGTCTCAAGCTTAGGTCAATACTTTGGTTCAGTAACAATATGATACATAGGGCAGAAAGACATGACAACATCTACATTCCAAGCCCCCATTATTTAGCATTCACAAATGATGTGATGACAACAACAGCGATGAAACCAACATTAGCTTGTGTTGGCCAACATTATATGTACCAAATGCCCTTTATGGTTTTGTTTTTTTCTGTTTGCTGGAGGAGTGGGGAAGATGGAGGGATGGATGGATATGAAAAAAATACTGATGACGACATACCAACATAACAAAGACAAACCTTTTAAATTGTACCATAACAAGAAACTGAAACAGAAATAAAAAGGCTCGAGGAAACACATCCTTACCACTTGACAATTTTCTAGCAGGAATGTTTCCAAGTCCTGTAGAACATCGGAAGGCGCACCCTAGTGTAAAGAGAAAAGGGGTTAAATAAATTTTTCCAAAAAAAAAATATAGCATTGAAAAAGAGAAGAAAGTAATGCAATAAGACCAATTATAAAGGAGTCTGCATGTGCACACCTTCAAGAGTTCATTCATCCAGAGTAGCATGATGGAAAAAAAATTAAACTGCTGCACAGTTCAAGCATAACCTTTTATTGTCATTTTGTGTTAAACCCTTATCAAAGGTGTAATATCCTCAAATTCTAAACATCATGATTTACTTAGTAATTTCTGTTTATGCATAATAATTAGTCTTAAATCTAGATATTTAGACCCAATGGTGTATGTAGAACACACTGTCATACACCCGGTACCCACTTTCGGTCGTGCATAGGGTACCATGGAAGGCAAAATCGCCAGGATCGACCCAGAATCGGTCGATCCGGATCGGGATCGAGGGCTATGGATCCGATTATGGGGGGAAGTCCCTGAATCGGAAAACTTCCAGCTGGATCGGCCAGAATCGAGTTGGATCGACTGGATCAAGCAAGGATCGACCGATTCAGACTGATCCAGGCCGATCCAGACTGATCCAGGTCGATTCCCTCAGGCTACCTTCAGGATCCTCTTCAGGCAGGGTTGTCAGGATCCCCTTATTTACCTGAATATATTAAGTAAATGTTCATTACTTAAGATATACATGTAAATAAGGAAGTACCCCTCATTTGAATCTAATAAAATATCAAAAAAATCATATCTCTACCAATAAAAGTCAACTCTCCCATCGAAGAAGAAATCGCGATTTGGTGATTTTAGCGAAATGCTAACGTTCTAATCTCTCGTAATTAGCTTATCTAAAAATTTGGTAATTCAAATAAACCACATGGAACACTAAAAATTCAAAGTCCGGTTAAAAAAAGTCAAACGTGCATGTGACTTTCCAATGGAGCCACTCTCCTACTGACAGCACTTAGTCTGCTGAGACCTCTCAGGATTTGGGTAAACTTAAGTTATCATCATCCAAACCTCTCAGAATGTGGTCAAATTGAGCTACCATCACCCAACTCATGACACTCATGAGTTTGGGTGATGATAGCTTAGTTTGACCAAATCCTAAGAGGTCTCAAATAGACTTAGTGCTTTCAGTAGAAGAGCGGCTTCTTGGAGAAGTCATATACACGTTGATTTTTTTTTTTTGGACTTAGATTTTTGGTATTTTATTAGACTTATTGAATTATATAATTTTAAATATGTCAAATTATGGAGATTAGAAGTTGCTACTTTGATAAAATCACAAAAATTGTTGATTTTCTTCTTGGATGGGAGAGTTGACTTTTTATTAGTAAGAGATGTGATTTTTTTTATTTTTATTGGATTCAAATGGGGGATATTTCCTTATTTACATGTAATATCTGAAATAAATGAAACTACAAATTTTAACATTACTTAAATGGTATTCAGGTCAATAATACACTAAGTCTTTAATATTTTATACTTTTCTTGTATTTTTATAGTAGTAATAATACACAAAATCTTATGTCATATATTAGAATGCAGTATGATTGGTTTTTTATGCAAATATTAGTTCTTTCAATGTATCAGATTTTCCCTCATTTTTGCTGTTTTTTCTGTTTTTCCTGATTTTTTTCCAAAAAAAAACCATTTATAAACTGGCCGATCCAGGATCGGCCAGACTCCCTTGGATCCATGGGATCTTGCGATCCGATCCGATCCAAGATCGGATCGAGCCTGGTCGATCCCGATCCCGATTCCGATCCTGCCTCCATGTAGGGTAAAGGGCGACACCAGATTTTGATAACATAATTAAAATTTGAGACCATTAATTCTCAGGAAAATATGTGATTCCAAAAATATAGATATCCAGAATAGTGGTGCACGGATATCGAGATTCAGTCGATTTATTAATTTTTGAGCAATTTTCACTCAAAAATAAA
>CM024753.1:205651668-205828466 GCA_014218235.1 Colocasia esculenta
ATTTGATTGAAAGACTTATGCTTACTTCCACCTACTGAGTCTCCCGACTCATGTCTTTTTTTCTCCAAACCCCTTTCAGATTGAAGGTGGATGCAATTTCAGCTACAAAATACTTTCATTTCCGCTGCAGATCCAGAAGAGAAGCATATCTTAGCGACTCTCTAGGAATTTTTGTTGTAGTTTTAAAAGTCTAGAGAGAGAGCGTTTGGCTTTATGTAAATTATGGATGTTAGTACAAAAGAATCTTGTTGATGTATAATACTTTTAATGATGACTTTGTGGAATGGTTTGCTAGTCTTGCGCATAACACAGATTTGTCTGCCCATAATAAATTTTGTCAACGTAACACCTCTTCCATACAGAAGTTATGTGTTATGTGTGTGTGGTTGGAAGAGGGTGTTACAAAAAGAGTAAATTGCACCAATGGCATAAAACTGTCCAAAGAGCTCCCAGATTTCTAAGTAAGCTAGAATGAAAGATGATCAGGGAAAGGGTCTGGGTTTAGTTGGGTGTCTTCATCATATACAAGGCAAATGTCGCTAAGGAGGTTGTTATACAAGCCAAGGTTCGCCGCATCGGGGAATCGGGGCGAATCGGATTTTTCCTGATCCGCCTCGATTCGCCAGAATCGGACCGACTCGCATGGGAATCGGATGGGAATCGGGCGAATCGGATTTCTCCTGATTCGATCCAATTCGGCCGAATCGGACCGATTTGATCCGATCCGGCAAACCATGATACAAACTATCAAATAAGCAAAACATCATTACAACAACAAGAGCAAGCATGTGATGACACATCTCTAACAACTAGCTTGTTACAAATGGCAAGTGATAAAAAAAAGGCAAAACTATAAGAAAAGACTAATAGCAATTTCCTCTGAACACATTGTAACACAATAAAAAACCCACATCTCAATGCGTACAAGGCAATACCTTATAGGCCACAGCAAGGGAGTTGGTTGCCTCCTGAATGGTGAGACGAAGGGATTGATCCTCCACTTTCAATGCATTGAAAAGTCGAAGAGCCATCTCAATTTATCTCTTGAAAAAAGAAAAATCATGTCATGTTATATGGGAAGTAACAACCATCATGGTAGCAAGATAATAAAAGCTGTAATGTCAGCAGGACATCATACCTGAAAAGCTGGGGCATCCTATGCGCCAGTAGGCCAATCGCTTGGAATGCGAAGGATTTGACATCCTTGGAGGCAACATCTGAATAAAAGGGACAAATGCCAGAAATTTTGTTATTATGATTTATTTCAGCCAACAAAACATGAAGCCTCCACAATTTTTAGAGTTGTCAATGCATGACTCAAAAAGTTGTCAAGAAAAAAACCACTCAATAATATAAGCCCACGGTCTGAGAAACACAGGCAGCATTTAGATTACTGATGCTAACGGATATCTAAATATTTTAAGAATTACGGGCATCTATAAGCAACAGGCCTATCTTACCATTTAACCTTTTCTATAAAATTATTGCATTGAACATAACATAGATTTGTCTCAGATTGTGCAGTCTGTCATTTTATCCATAATATCAGCCAATGGAATCTTGAACAATGCTTAAAATTAAAATTAAATATTTACACAACTTTTTATATGTTCTAAAATCCAAAATATACAAATAACCAGTATAAAATATCTGAAACCAGGTTGACTGCCCATTTTTATTTTTTTAAAGAAAAAGCATCTGAACGCAGGTTGCCTGGAACACTTATCGATGACATATCATACATTATACATTGACTATTAGAGAAACCAACGAAAATGTTATTTTGATAACCATTCCTGAATCCTGAAGCCCAGTAGAACTAAGTCACTCATTACAAGTCACCATTAAACCCATAAACAGAAGAACAGACCTGCTTCAGTATTTGAGTAGCCATCAAGTGTTTTCAATACTCCACTCAGAATAACAGGACCCATGAGCTTCAGCTGCTCAATCACAGCCTGCATTAGAGGACCATAGTAAATCTTGTTCAGTAAAATACACATAATCTTTTAATATAATAAGTATGATTAAAACATATGTTTCTTCCCAGAGATAACAGAAATAATCTTCTATCCTCAAAAGAAAAAAGATGTACAAGCATCCAACGGATCATCTTATAGGAATAACAGAAACACCCTAATTATCTATCCTTGAAAGATATAAAACTTCCTATTAAAAACAAAAAAGGGCTAATATTTCACTGCAATGAATCATCATAAAACTTATAAACATAAGAATATCAGTTGGGTTTTTCATATTCTCAGTTCACTAAACATGATTAGATTTTGAAATTTGACGAGCAGCTGTCCTCTAACATGAGGAGAGTGAACTGTGAACAAGACGTAAAAGGTAGCTGACCATCCTTTTCCCATCCACCATGGATTGTATCTATGCCACAAAAGCCCTGATTTAGATCCCACTTAAACTGCAGGCATCTAGCCGAAGCAAGCCATCTACTGCAGCTCTTATGAAAGAGCAAGCATGGATGACAAAATCAGCCGACTCGAAGCGGAGTCGGCCGATTCGGAGCGGAATCGGCCTATGGCAACCCGACTTGGGGGGAACACCCACCCACCCACGGTACAAGGTGAAATCGAGGGTTGGATCGATCGGAATCGGGTGGAGTCGGCCCGACTCCGGCGATCCACCCCGACTCCACTCGCTCTTGGCCGTCCACGGGAAACGGGCCATGTCCAATGGAGTTGGCCCTGTCAGGCGGATCTAGCCCAACTAGGGCCGGCCCTAGTCCGCGGATCCAGCCCAACTAGGGCCGACTCCGCAGTCCCTCCTTAAGGAGGGATCGGGAGTCACAGGACTGCGCAGACAGAGAGCTGTCTGTCTGCGCATAGTCCCGAGTCCCCCCCCCCCAACCACCAGCCCCCTGCCCCCCCCCCTCAGGAGGTCCTCCCGCGCCGCCGCCGCCGCCGCCGCTTCTTCCTTCTTCCTCTCTCTTTTGTTCTCTTCTCTCTCTTCCTTCCGTGCAAGTGAGTTTTTTTAATTTTTTTTAAAAATGTGAAAAAAAAAAGGAAATGTTAAATATGCTATAGATCTATAGATAATAGCATTGATAAGATGTTTGTGACCCTCATTCCCCAAAATCCCCAAATTGAACCCTAATTAGGGTTTAAAATTAGGAATTTTTTGTCATGAATACAACTAATGTGCAATTGAGTGTCCAATGCAATCATTTGAGTGATTAGAGTTTGTTGGTAAACTCAATTGCATTGCATGGTTCATTTTCCCCAAAATCCTCAAATTACCTAATTAGGTAAAAAAAATTAGAAATTTTGTGTCATTAATATAATTAATGTGCAATTGAGTGTCCAATGTAGTCATTTGAGTTGATTAGAGTTTGTTTGTAGATTGAATTACATTGCATGACCCATTTTTCCCAAAATTCCCAAATTGAACCCTAATTAGGGTTTAAAAATTAGGAATTTTGTGTAATTAATGTGCAATTCAATTGCATTCTTACACAGGAATATGGCACATCAAGAACATGAAAAGCAAGAGGTGAAGCAGCCATTGATCCTAGTTGGGCTCATGGTACTCTCCTTGATGCACTGCAGAAAAAAGTGAAATATAATTGGTGTGCAAAGGAGATGTTTGGAGGCATATATCACCTTAAACAACATATTGCTGGGATTTCAGGAAATGTAGCAAAATGCCCATCAGTCCACTTGAAGTTAGGAATGAAATGAAAACATACATGAAGGGGAAAAAATTAAAAAAATATTGACAACTCAGCAGCAACAACAGCTTCAAGATGAGATTTCTGGGCGACAGATTCGTAGAGATTATAATTTACCATCAATGTGGATGATGATGATGATGATAATCTTGATCCTAAGTTCACAGCAGCTGCACGTGCTAGTCGGCGTTCTTATGCGGAGGAAGATGATAGACGAAGGGGCTTGGGGACATCAGGTCACATTTGTCTAGAGAGACTCTAGGGGATCTCTTCCTAGGAGCACATCAGTTCGTAGGGCTGTCGGTGCATTAGGGTGTGGAGGTAGACCGTCAGATGTTCATACTCCTACACAGGGTCCTATGGATCAAGGTTCGCCGCATCGGGGAATCGGGACGAATCGGTTTTTCCTGATCTGCCTCGATTCGCATGGGAATCGGATGAGAATCGGTCTGATTCGATGGGAATCGGGCGAATCGGGTTTCTCCTGATTCAATCCGATTCGGCCGAATCGGACCGATTCGATTCGATCCGATCCGACAAACCATGCTATGGATACATATTTGTATAGATCAAGGTCTGTAAAGCAACTAAGAATCAGTAGGCCTTGAATGAGTGAAAGACACTGCAAAGGCAACAAGGGAGCAATCAAGGTATTGTGAAATGGTTTTTACATGCAGGTGTGTCGGCACATACGGCAGAGAGCCCATATTTCAAGACTATGTTGGATGCAATTGCAGAAGCTAGGCCTAGTCTTAAGGCTCCCACACGGAAGTACATTTATGATGCTGGGCTTGATGAGGAGTATAATGAGTTGGAAGGATGGGTGAATGGCTTCAAAAATGTTTGGAAAGAACGTGGTTGCACCATTATGTGTGATGGTTGGACAGGGACCACAAGAAAATTTATGATTAATTTCCTAGTTTATTGTTGTGAGGGTACTATTTTCCTTAAATCTGTTGATGCCTCTAATAACATCAAGAATGCAGATTACTTGTTTAGACTAATGGATGAAGTTGTGGAGGAAGTGGGTGAAGAAAATGTTGTACAGGTTGTGACTGACAATGAAGCGAGCTACAAGGCTGCGCTGGTAGATTATTGATGGAAAAAAGAGAACATCTCTCTATTGGGTTCCTTCTGCAGCACATTGTATTGATTTGATGATGGAGGACATAGGCAAAGATCCACATTTCATGGCCTCATTGTTGATGCTCAAATGATCACTTCATTTATTTATAGTCACAATAGGATTTTGAATATGATGAGGCAATACACAGAGGGACGAGATCTTCTTCGTGATGGTCCCACTCGATTTGCATCAAATTTTATTTCTTTGGAGAGCCTCAAGAAATATAGGCATCATTTGGCCAATTGATTAATTCTGAGCAATTTTTGCAACAGTAAACACTCTTAGGGCTGAAAGTAAGATGTTGCTCTCCAAATACAAGATTTGATTAGCAATGCACGATTTTGGAGAGAATTTCCTACTACCTCAAAGTAATAGGCCTCTAGTACTTGTTCTTAGAATGGTTGATGGTGATGTTAAAAATGATATGGGATATTTGTACGAGGCAATGGACAGAGCAAAGGAAAATTTGAGGGAAAGGAATCTCAAAGCATACAGAAAATTGTGGGCCATCATAGACAAGAGATGGGAGATGCTCCTACCATGATCTTCATGCTGCAGGTAATTTATTGAATCTAATTAATTTTTGAATTTTTATCATACCATGCTGAAAATTCTTATCATATGCAGGTATTTTTTTTAACCCTAGATTTCAATACAAAGATAATGTGCATAATGATGGACAAGTGATGAGAGGCACCATGAATGTCATCACTCGCCTTGCAAGGACAATGAATGAGAGATTAGATGCAATGGCAGATGATGATAGAATATTTTCTTTTGCATATGTATGCATGTTTCATTTTGCAACGGTCATTTGACATATGTTATATCTTTCATTTTGTAGGTGGAGAGGTTAGGATGAAACTTGGGATATATGGAGGATAGACATGAGTTGCAGCTCAAAGACTCACTCCAGGTTATTTTACATGAGAATTGTTTGTCAAAAATCGTAAATTTATCAACATTTAGGAATTCACCATTATAAACTGATTATGTTCACTCTTTTATTACAACAGCTGAACGGTGGATTCATGAAATTACAGCAAGCTGGCACAAATCCTTAACGTATGTTGCAGTGAGAGTGTTAAGTCAAACCACTTCTTCTAGCCAATGTGAAAGAAATTGGAGTACATTCAGCCTCATTCTGAGTCATTCACACGAAAATCCACAATAGGCTGGATGTGGATAGGCTAAAGAAGTTGGTTTATTGCCACTATAATATGCGTTTAAGGGTGAAGCAAAAAGAGAAAGGCAGATATTCATGCAACTAGCTGGTAGAACATTTGAGGAGGTAGTTCCTGAGATAGATGTGGATGAATTGCTAAATGAAGAACACTCTTTACATGCTTGGGTGGAGACGAGAGCTGGAGGAGAGATACCTGAGTTTCATCCTGATGATCGACTGGTTCAGGCATGTGCAGAAGATGTAGAATTAGAAGAACATGTACCTGGATATGCATCTGTTCCTAAGAGAGGTCAAAGGCCCAATTAAGATCGGCCACTGTACGGATACTAGACTTTCTTCATCTCAGCCAGAATTCAGAAGATCTACCTCTCAATTGGACCCAAAAAGAAAGAAAGACAAAGGCAAGAAAAAAGCTAAGTCCAACAAGGAAAGAAGAATAGAAGAACCAAGAAGAAAATCACAAGGTGCAGAGGACTCTCCTGAGGAGAGTCAGGAGACACATATTGGGGAGCCATTTTCTGAGGCTCCACCCCTACCACCTCACTTGGCTAGATTATATGAGGCAGAGCAAAAGCATTATCAACGTCGAAAAAAGATGCTTAAGAAAGGAAAAGCAGTTGGGAGTGATGACTCCACTCAATCACCTGATGATGATGATGGTGCTGCTGCAGGTACTGGAGCCACAGGAGGTTATGGGCTTGGGGGTATCCTTTCAGGATATGAAGATTATTCAGTACCACCCCATCAACAAGAAGGAAGCCAAAGGGAAGCACAAGAACAACATAGGGGATATGAAGGCCAACAAAGGCAAGCAGGGCATGATTGGGGATATGGGCCTTCTTATCCACCCTTTTTTAGGCCCCCAAAATTGCCATATTCAGATATCAGCTCTAATAGTGGGACATGTATGAACAACACCATTATGTCTTAATCATTGTTATTGTTCTTTATGATACATGAACATGATAAGATTTGAATTCATTGTGTTTGTGTTCAATGAACGTTGTATGTGTTTTCAAATTTCTGCAATTTTACTGTTTTCAGAATTTTTTATTTTTCCTCATTTTTACAATTTTTTAAGATTTTTTAACCTGGCCGATCCTGAATCGGCCAGACTCCATTGGAGTCGGGCGAATTCGCGGATTTGACCCGACTCGGGTCGGGATCGGCTGGGTCCGACCCAACCACCCGACCCGACTATGCCATCCACGAGAGAGCAAGTGCACTAGAAACAAATCCTTGTCATTCTTTCCTTCCTCGTGCTATCTATGAGCATTTCCAGAGTATAATGATGACATCTTCTGCCAAAGTAAACTTTTTACAGGAAGTATTTCCTAGAGCCATCTCCTTTCTATATCTGGAGTATTTCCTAGAGCCCTATCCTTTCTATAATTGGAGTTGACATATCATGAGCATTAGTTGGGTGTCAAAGACCCTACCTGATAAAATTCAGGTGTGACTGTACTGGTTCGAAAAAGGAATAATTGCATGAAGGTGAATTGTGCTGCTTGGGCTAGTGTTTGAGTGCATAAAGCTTGATGAAAAGTCAACTTGATTGATAAAAAAGCATCATGATCATATCACTAAGATGGAGTTGCTCAGTTGGTTAAAGCATCATATCACTAAGATGGAGTGTCTCAGTTAGTGAAGGGTCTCCTCCTGTACATAAAGACGTCCAAGCCAGGTTCATAAAAGGAGCAATTGTAAGGAACTTTGATAGACTTTGTAGTGTTTAGGTACGTCCAACCAAAAAAAAGGCAAAATCATCAAGATTCTTGGTCATACCATCATAGCAAATGGGAGGGTCTAAATTTCCAATAATAAAAGGTAACATTGACACAAGGAGTGGCTCAATGGTTAAGGCCCCTCATGTACATCATAATGATCTAGGTTCAAAACCCTTCCTCCACATTACTTATCCCAAAAGAAAACATTGGCACAGGATCTCACTCCTACATTTTATTATTTGCCTAGGTGTCTCAGGTGATCTGTGAAATTGAGAATGGTCTGCTGCAGCCTGACTGACTGATGACTCATCCATCGCAGCTCAAAATTGAAGATTATACTATAAGAAAGCTGTTCTGCATATTGTTCACAATGACAAGATATCACCACTTTTGTAAAAATTGAATGGCCTGAGTCAGGATATCCCCTGACGTACAGTCAAACTCAGACTCGAAGTTGAACACAAGAAAGCGACAGGTATGGATCAACTTGTCCGCTTTCCATCTCTTCTACTCTGATGGAAAGGTACATCTATGAATGCCACACCTTTAGTGATACCAAATAAGGCACCTATTGTCCACAGTGACATAGGAGTATGCAAAGCTCCTCACTGAATAGTGAATAACGAGTTAGTCATAACAAAGAAGCTAGATCCAAGGCTGAATCTCAAAGCTGTAAAGCCAGTAAGGAAGAAAGCCATTAGCCTAATTAGCACGAATTCTATAATTTCAAGATCCCACTGTCCCATAATTTCGTATTCTCAGAATGATGTAAAGATGAACTCAAACAAGTGAAGAAAAATCCACAGAAAGTGAATGTTTGAGTGATTGCTATACAGAACGAAGACACAGAAAAATAAACATTAACCCTGTCATTGCGTCACTCAGGGTGCCGATTCGGGGAGAATCAGTTTTTCCTGATCCACTCCGATTCGGGGAGAATCGGGCCGATTCGCATGGAAATCGGTCTGATTCGCATGGGAATCGAGCGAATCGGGATTCCCATGATTCGATCCGATTCACCCGAATCGGCCGCCGATTCACTCCACCACGACAAACCCTGGCGTCACTATCTGGATAAATGGCTCCATAAATGTTCAAAAGAGTCCTCTTTCACTCTTTGCCCAGACATTAACTCATAGAGGTTGGCACCACTCACCAGATGGTGTTCCATGTGGAATAACAATACTACTTATTAATTCCAAATCACTAAGCACATAGTGAACGAAGTAACTTAATTACGTCATGACAACATTCACATCCCAAAAGGAGCTCTTTCGAATAGAGTGCTCTTTAATCCAGTCTACCCAATGACCACCCTACGGCCTCATCATGGCTGCAAACTGAAAACTTTGGTACCGTGGGTGATGACCAGACCCAATGGCTTCAAAACTACAGGGCGAAGCGGGGGAGAGTCAAGTACTTGCTTTGACATCCAAGACATGAACAAAGGAAGGGGGAATGCCTCCTTAGAGCCTGGAAACAATAGGGTGGAGAAAGAAGCTTCATCCATAGGTAGCATACGCATGCACGGAAGAATGACCTGAGGAAGAAACCTTCGGTTTGTATCAAACTGCTGTTGAGGCAGACGCATCAACAGCAAGGAGTCAACAACATCAGCGCCTGACCCGGAGATGTGGATCATCCAAGGCACATTAGCATGGCGGACTCCTGTTCGAATCGGAGTTTGAAACCAAACTTATCCTCAGGAGGATAGATGGGGCGATTCAGGTGAGATCCAATGTAGATCCAACTTTCTATTCACTCGTGGGATCCGGGCGTTCAGAGTCCGATCCGGTTACTCCACCACCACAAACCCCGGTTAGATTCGGCATGATACACTTTGATTTATTGAGAACCAGATTGATCGAAAACATAGAAATCTTTTTTTTGTTACGCATGACGCTAGCCTTCCTGATTCGCCAGGCAAAACTATGATGAAGAGTCCTGCTAAGCGCCCTTGCTTGACGCCCTAGAATAGTCCCACATCAGATGGGACAAAAAGTACTCGTGTTTATAATATGGTGCCCTCTCCACTCACCACCTTAGTTTTTGAGTCGGAAGGCCCAATCCAATTAAAATTTAACTTGGTATCAGAGCCATGGTACATCACCTGGGCCGTGCACCCCTAATGGCTAATGGTCCACGTGACAGCACCTATAACCGGCCTGCACATCAGGGGCATGTAAGAATAGTCCCACATCGGATGGGACAAAAAGCACTCTTGTGTAGTTGTGTTTATAATATGTTGCCCACTCCACTCATCATCTTAAGGTTTTGAGTTGGAAGGCCCAATCCAACTAAAACTTAACTACACCAAAGATCATGTTGATGATAGCAGTGATATGGGTGCAGATGGTGGTGGTGAAAATTTGTGTGTAGTACGCAATGAAGAGGAATAGCCCAACGAAAATGCATCACACTAATTCTAAAGAATGCAGTAAAATGCTTCAGCTGATAGACATAAAAATATACTAACATCGCACAAAGTGGAATAATAAAATTGGAAATTTGTAGAACCCACAGACGAACAATAACAATAGATGCAAATAACCCTTACAGAGTAAATTCTTACATGTTTAAATACCCATACAGTAAATTCCATTCCTAACTGCTTCAACCTGGAAGTGGTTCCATTACCTGAACTCAATAGTTTCAAACAATGAAAATTGTACAGGTGCATAACATAAGCACATAATAGATAGGGGACAATAAAAAGTAGCAAGGTCATTTCCAGCAAAGAGTTTAAAATAAGAAATAGGCAAGAACAGAGTCCAGGGCTGGTCTTGGTGATTATATTTTCTTCCACCTCAACAGTTTTTATCTCCTTCAAATAAGACGACAACAACAAAAGGGTTATCAAGATTAAATAAAGATTTTCTACATAAATGAAGAAAGACCATCAGCAACCAGGGATAGCAACTGTAATTTTCAAGATGACAGGTTCAAGTTTCCTTATCTATTACCTTTTCTGAGTTAGCAACATGGTAAGGAATTTTCTTTTTCCTACGGAAATCAAGTTCAAGATTTATCTATTGAGATTATCATAATGAAATTGAGAGTCACCGTGTATGTGAGCCAGTAATTAGGACACAGGAGGGAACTCTCTACCTCCTCAGTTCCTTGTTATGTTGTTCTCATACAACCTCTGTTTGAAGATTTAGAAAATCAGTAGTACAGGCTGTAGAGCCCACCTACTTTTGAAATAAATAAGAAATAGACCTTCGGAAAATAGATACATCATCTCCAAAAACAAAACTGTAGCTGTGGTGAATAGAGGGGCACTTTAGTCCCTTGCTTTATGTTTTCTTTTAGTTAAATAGTAGTTAGGGTAGTCAAGTTATTTATCCCTGTTATAGGGGGGATTTTTGCTTATTTGAAATTTTTAGTTTTGAACTGCCTATTCGTGAAATCGCAGGGTTGAGCAGAGGCCGGAAAGCACTCTCATGGATGCAGTTACTCCCTCTCCCCTCTCCTTCTTCTCTTAAATGTTCAGCCTGCTCCATCTTTGAAATTCAACGAGGTATCAGAACGATCCTGCAGAAGGATTGAGGGCCTTCTCCGACTCTTGTTCCATCATCTGCGAACTCCCTTAGGGCTGCAATCTCCTGTCTACAACAGGGGATCAGGCTGATTGCTGCACGGAACCCTATCTCTTCCTGGAACTACCAGTTAGTGGTCTTCTAGGGATTGGCCAGTCTATGTAAGTGATGCGATCATCTTTGGAGTGTTTTCCGGGGTTCTAGAGACACTCTCTTGAGCGCTCTCTTTGGTTGGTGATCCAGGCATGGAAAAAAGGATCAGATCCGGCTGATCCGATCCGGAATCGGCCAATCAGGATCGGGATTGGCTGATGCCGCAAGCCATGGATCCAGGGGTCTCCAACGTCAATCTGCTCGTGTTTTCTCTTCATCTCAGTGAGGTCTACCACCTCCGAATCTAGTTCTCACGTGGGGAGCTAAGCTAAGTTCTCCACTCCTCCGACAAGTTTGTCTCTCCCGATGTCAGCACCGGACGATCATTCCCTTCAAATGATGAAGGTAAAGTTGAATGCATTTAAAACTATCATCTTTGGGTTATCTTGGCTAGTATTTTTCTTGGCAGAAAAGGCAAGCTAGGTTATATTGATGGTACTATTGCTGCTCTCCCACTCTTAGATTCCAAGCAATCCTATCGGGATGTTGATCACAGCCTTGTTATGGATGGATAATTAATTATGTCAGTCCTGACATACAAAACCTTACTATGTATGCTTCTACTGTCTTTGAGATGTGGTCTTTGCTTGGAAATTTAAATGGACAGCAGAGTAATCTTGCCAAGACTTATCAGTTACCAGTGAAATCCAATCTCTTAAACAAGCTGGCTGCTCTGTTACTGCATATTTTAATTAAGCGCTTCATCTAAAGCATGTTAAGTCTACCAACTTTTCCAGTTTTGTTGGCCTTGATGCTCAGAATGGCTCACTACAAGGCAGCTACTTTCTACGAAATAAGTTATCTTCTTTTGAGGTGTCTTCTCAAAGATTCTCAGTCAAGATGGTCATCGTCAGGTGATCCTCCTCTAAACCTAAGGGCAAGGGTACGAAGCATTGTACTCACTGCAATCGAAACAATCATGATATAGATTTTTGCTGAGAACTCTATCTTGAGAAGAAGTCAGAAAAATTTAAGACTGATACTAGTGACGACAGACGTCATGCTACAAAAGGAAATGTTGTTGCATCTCAACCTATTGATACCACCCCAACTACTTCCTCTGAGGATAGCTCCACCACAACCCAGACACCTTCGCTGTCTACTTCCGTGACTCCGTCATTGTTCTGTCCGCAGAGAATCTTGTCTCAGTTTGGCCATATGAGTACCTCAGGTACGACCAGGACAACAGAGTGCTAGCACTTAGTGAAGAGAATCTTATCTTAGTTTTGAAAAAGGACTAGGAGGTCTGAATCAGATGAACACCACCGCCCCCCCCCCCCCCCCTCCACTGACTAGTCAGACATCTAGTCTAGGCGGCAGTGAGTTGGGCAACTCAAGTCCAAGTCGGTTTTTTTCATGATTTCTTTTAAAAAAATTTATGCATGACCTGTGCTGATTATTAATGTTCAGGGTAATATACATGTCATATCTAAAGACAAAAGCATCATAAAAAACAATCTGATTGAGACAAACCTGTAGCTCAAAGGGTACAAGATTGATGTCATATGCATAATATGAGCCAAATATGAGAGTTCAAGGCAATGAAGAACAAAAAACCAGAAATCATAAAAATGAAAAAGAAAGCATACTACGGAGCCGAATAAATAAAAGGGATTTTGCATATATACCCCTCTAAATATCATTTTTGCAATACACCCCTAATCTAAGGGTATTATCTAAAACCCTCTATTTACATAAAATGATGGGGTATATCCTCGTGGTTATCTCCCGTCTGTAGCTGGCAGAATATTCGAGAGAATATTCTACGGAAAACGTTAGGGCACGTGATATACCAAAAATGTCCTTAGAATTTTTCCATATATACCCCTCTAAATGTTCATCTTCTTCCCTTTCCCCAAAACTCCTACCGCCGACATAGAGAAAGAGAGGAATGGGGAAGCGAGCGGGGTGAGACTGTTGGTCAGAGGCCATTCGCCCGCCGACATCACCCCCTTCCATGGTTTGCAATATCTTGAGAATCTCTCGAGATTCTCTCTCCAGCTTGCCGATATCTGAGATGTACGAGACACCTGATGTCAAGATCTCTTCAGATCCTTTGTCTCATTCAAGCCTGTTGAAATCCATCACTTCCTTCCCTAACCATCGACCAATGTGGTTGCGATTTAAATGCCTTCCTAATAAAGGAAGGCTCCTAGCCATGGCTAATCTGTCCACTGCAAGTCTTATAGGCAACTTTTTTCTTGAGTCTTCTTACATTGTTTTCTCATGTTGAGTGGTTAACTGGATGAGATTACAAATGGTCCCTTGCAAATATATGCTTAATATAGTTTTTGTTAGTTCTTCTAGTCTCTTGAGATTTATATGAGACCATATCTCTTCTCTATGATCCTCTCGAGATAAAACTGAGATCCGAATGACATCTTTCACTTCTGATTTTTTAATTCTTGTTAATGTTTTAGGATTTTTGGCATAATCTACTTAATTCTGCTTTATTTTTGGATATTTTTCTCATTCCTATTAATTCTTGCTTATTGTTGTTAATTCTTGTTTAAAATTATGATATGAACTTATTAAAATTTAAAACTCCTACTAGATTACTGCTGTTAATTCTTGTGACATCTAATTGTAACAGGTACTAATGATGGCTATCAATGTATCCAATTATTTGTTTTGCTTAAAAATAATCTTTTTCTTATCACATGGGATACATATGTGTGTAATATATCATTTTTTTGTAACCCAATATCCTGAGATTTTACCGAGATCTATTCTCTCCAAGCCCTCTGAGACGAAGCTGAGATTCGATATGGCAAACCTTGGCCCCCTCCCCTTGCTTCGCCTACCCCCCTGTAGCTCAAGGATGTAGTATCGGTTTCAGACTTGGTTCTGGCCAGGCGAGTAACTGATACCGAAACGTATCGGTTTCGACAGTATCGGGCAGTTTCGGCCACATTCAAGTGATTTTGGCTTCGAGGGATCCTGTTTAGGCCAGTAGCGTATCAGTTTTGGTATCACTAGGTCCGAAACAGATGCGTTTCGGCCGATACTAACAACTATGCTTCAGCTCGCTACCGGCAGCCATGTCGTGGATCGAGATAGCATACAGAGCTAGAGATCGAACAAATATTGACACTACATGCCCAAAACTTCGTGGATCGAGATAGCATAAGAGCTAGAGTCAGACAATCAAATTAATGGAACAAGATATTCTTAAGAGTAGTAACTTTTGATACTTAGGGTCTATTTATCCAAGAGAATGGAGAGATTTATAACAATGTGGCACACATGATTAAGGTAAGCTGGCTACAATGGAGAAGTGCATCAGGAGTCCTCTGTGATCATCGTATACCAGTAAAATTTAAAAGAAAGTTTTATAAAATGACAGTGAGGCCTGCTTTATTGTATTAACCGAATGTTGGACAGTGCGAAAGAACATATTAACAAAATGTGCGTAACAGAGATGAGAATGTTGAGATAGATGTGTGGTAAGACTAAGAAAGATAAAATTAGGAATGAAAGCTTCCGTTAGGATTTGGGGATAGCTCCAATTGATAGAAAAATGAGAGAAAATATAATTAGGTGATTTGGACAGTGTACCGTCACCCTAACTCGACGCCGGTTAAAAGATGTGACCAAATTTTAGTGGATGTCAGTAAAAGAGCTAGGGAAAGGCCTAAAATGAGATGGTGCGATGTTATTAGGAAGAACTTGGATTTCTTGAGTTTAAACACGGCTATAGCATTTGATAGAAATCTTTGGCAAAAAAAGATTCATGTAGCCGACCCCAAATAATAGGATAAGGCTCTGATGATGATGATGATGCCCAAAACTCCGACGATTGGTGAAGACCCGTGTGAGAGATAGAGCTCAATTAATATCGTTACCAGCTCGCCAGTGACAAACTATAAGAGCAAGCAGGCGACGACGGAGCCAAGCAACTGGGTGCCCAGTAGAAAAAACCAGTGAGGACGGTGATGTGGTCGCCGATGGCCAGACTGAGGGTGACGGCGGTGTTCAGGTGGCTGCCAGAGATGTTTACACCGATGGAGACACCTAAGAAGAGTGCCAGAGTATAGGCTAGCACGATGGCCACCAGGCCGGCCGGGTCCAACACCACGTCTTTGGCTAGCTTCCCTACGCACACACATCATCTACCATAGAGTCCCCGAAACGTGAGTCAAACCGAACCCCATCCTCCACGATCATGCGTATCAATAATACCTGCCTATAGTCACGGGCTAACGGCAACCTTCCTGCACCGCCAGAATCACTTCGAGAAGGCAGACCTCCTCTGTGACTGGTGATGGCCTTCTCGTAGAAGTATGATGACGTGGTGGTGATTGGTTTCGAGCTCAGCTGGTCGATGTCCTTGCACAGAGCAATAGCGAGACCTCCAACTAACCATCTTCCAAGACCCCTCCAATGAAGTGTCAACTGTCAGTGAAAGGCTTCATGGAGCTGGTTGAGATACCACCCCCGCCTATTCCCCTCCTTCGCGGCCGCCGCCAGAGAGAGGCCCTCCTTTAACCCGGTCTGAGGCCCCTGTCAACGAGCATGTTCGACTTCTTGATGGGTTTTGAATTCTACCTCCTGCTCGACCAGCTCGATCAAATTGAGATAAATTGAATCAGAGGAAAAGGGTACGAGCAGTCGCCAGCGTCAAAAGGCCATTGTGGATGGGTCACCCATACGTGTTGCATGCCAACGTCGAAGGTTGCTGAGCACCAGGTCACCCATATGTGCTACACTCCAACCAGGTCACTGGCATCGAAGGCCTCTACCGCCCTATCCCACCTCGTCAGCTTCACAGCCCTCCTCAACAGCCTCCGCCTCATCGAACTCCCCCTCCGCCTCAGACATGCCCCATGGCAGCGTGTGCTGTGTGGCGGTGTCTGTCATGCAACACCTCTGCCGTCAGAGACGAGGAAGGGGGCCTTTTTAGTATTATAATGTTATAAATATGGGGTTTTTTTAGATTGAAGGGGTAGGTTAGTCATTTTGCACATTAACTCAACTTTAACCCGAATAAAACTAACGGGAGTTAAGACGCAAGAGAGTACTATGCATGGTATGCAATCTCGCGAGATCTCGCGAGATTCTCGTTATCGGCCCCTCCCCGAGAAACGAGATGGCGAGATATCTCTTCAGGGTTCAGGCAGGGTTGTCAGGACTCAGGATCCTCTTCAGACAGGGTTGTCAGGACCCTATTTTACTTGAATATCATTTAAGTAATTGTTTCATTTACTTAAGATATTACATGTAAATAGGAAGTACCCCCTCATTTGAATCCAATAAAAATTCAAAAAAATCTCTCTCTTACAAATAAAAAGTCAACTCTCCCATCCAAGAAGAAAATCGTGATTTCGATGGTTCCAATCAAATAGCGACTTTCTAATCTTTCATAATTGTTATAATTTGGCATATCTAAAAATTTCATAATTCAAATAAACCTATAGAATACTAAAATCTAAAGTCCGGTAAAAAAGTCAAACGTGGATATGACTTCTCAAGGGAGCCACTCCCTACTGACAGCACTTAGTCTGCTTGAGATCTCTCAGGATTTGGTCAAACCTAAGTTACATCATCTAAACTCATGAGATTTTTCACTTTCTAATTGAAATAAACTAGAATCCTAAGGAGAGAAAAATCAAAATGCACATCTCGAAGCCCAATTCTCACACTCTGTTGTGTATGATATATGTGAACCTATGTCATCCCTGGTTGAGGCTTGAGATGTATGTATTATCTATGTTCCTTGAGGAATTATCCATGTGAACCTATGTGATCCACACTTTTATGTTATCCTGATCTCTCGAGATCTCTCCGAGATCTCTTCGAGATTTCTTCTCTTTTGCCCTCCCGAGACGAAGCCGAGATCCGATATGGCAAACCTTGGTACTATGTAGTCAGAAACGTGAGGTGACGGAGGCGATATATATTAAAATAATATATATAGTTAAAAATATGATATATCTATAAATATCCTAATAGGTGCATTAATTAGTAATTTCATCAAAATATGTTATATCATGTTATGTATCACCTAAGTTGGAGCTCACCCTCGTACTGACAGTTGACTAAGTATTATCAGTAGAAGAGTAACTCCCTTGGAGCAGTCACATATACGCTTGACTTTTTTCACCGAACTTTGAATTTTTAGTGTTCTAATGATGTATTTGAATTATGAATTTTAGATAGCCCAACTTATGAGGATTAGAAAGTCCGTTATTTTGATAGATCACACAATCGTAATTTTCTTCTTACATGTGAGAGTTGACTTTTATTGATAAGAGATATAATTTTTTTGATATTTTTATTAGATTCAAATGGAGGGTATTTTCTTATTTACATATAATATCTTAAGTAAATGTTATAACAAATATAACATTTACTTAAATGATATTCAAGTAAATAATAGAACATCTTGGAATCGGCTTAGACTCTCCTAAGGGTCGCCAACGCGAAATGGGCCAGGGCGAGGCGATCTGAGGTCGCCTCGCCTGGCCTCATGGCCTAGGCGATGGCCTCAATTGCCTTTGATAACATAGGAGTATAAACTCTTCATTTTACGTAAATAAGGGGTATTTATGATAATACGCATAGATTTGGGGATATTTTGCAAAAATGTTATTTAGAGGGGTATATATGCAAAAATCCCCTAAAAATAAGAATAAAAACCAGAGAAATTGAAAAAGAAAACAGCGGAGACAATAGAGCAGAAATCAGAATGTAAAAAAGGAGTAAAGGTCATCAATAATCTCATGTATAAAAGTAATTTATTCTTTTGTTACCGATTACTGGTATAAAAATTATTCTTTTATTGTTATTCTTACAAATTTCATGTGGTTTATGTAAATTAAGCAGAATTTTAAATTTCAGAGATTTTCTAAAGTCTAAAATTTATGGTGAATATTTTCAGAAAAAAGAAATATCCTACGTTATTTTTTTTTAACGAACAAAGTGGCTGGATCAGAATCAAGAATTTTCTTATTCGATCCGATTTGGCCGTATCTAGGGCTGAATATGGTTCGGTTCGGTTCACCCCACTTTTTGGGTGAACCGAAACCGAACCGAAATTAAGTTCGAACCGAACCGAACCGAATCGGTTCGGTTCGGTTTGAACCGAAATATAAAAAAAAAAACAGATTTTAATGGCCCAGATGGCGGACCTGAGTATCGAACTCAGGTCTGCCCAGGGAAGTGGGAGGCGCTAGCCCACTGGGCTACGCGCTTCTCTTTGATATATATTATACATTTAATATATTTAATATATATTCGGTTCATTCGGTTTTCCAGTGGGAAACCGAACTGAACAATGGGACCTCTCAACCCGAACCGAACCGAACTGGCCGTTCGGTTCGGTTTTACGGTTTGGACCATATATGAACAGCCCTAGCCGTATCGGGCCCGAATTGACCGATTCACATGCATATAATATATATGCAGAAATATATATACAACATGGTTTGCCGAATCGGGGCAAATCGGTGCGAATCAGAAGAAACTCGATTCCTGATTCGCCTGCATCGGTCGATTCGCCCCTTATATATATAATATTATATGTCATGTATATATATAATATTATATCATATTTGTAATATATATTATACATTATAAATATGATATATATTACATATATGTATTTAATCAATATAAATGTGTCTCAAATATGATATATCTAATATATATATATATATATATATCATATGATATATTGTATATAATATATATATACCCATGCAAATCGGTCCGATTTGGACCGATTCAAGGGGAATCGAGGCGAATCAGGGGAAACCCGATTCGTCTTCTGATTCCGATCCGGAAAACCATGATATACAATGGTAAATCCATGGTGAAATATCTTATTTACTTGAATATCATTTAAGTATATAAAACTACAAATATAAACATTTAATGTTCAAGAAAATATAAACATTTAATGTTCAAGAAAATATAAACATTTATGTTCAAGAAAATATAAACATTTAATGTTCAAGTAAATGTTTATATTTAGTTTACTTGAACATCACCTACTTAGTTTACTAGAACATCACCTTGAGACATGGTTATTTACTTAAGTTATTACATGTAAAAGGAAGTACCCTCATTTGAGTCCAATAAAAATATTAACAAATCATATCTCTTACGAATAAAAAGTCAACCCTCCCATCTAAAAATAAAATCGTAATTTTGGTGATTCCATTGAAATGTCGACTTTCTAATCCCTCATAATTTAGCCTAACTAAAAATTTCATAATTCAAATAAACCACATGGAATACTAAAAATCCGAAGCCCGGTGAGTAGGAGTGAGTCCCTTGGAGAAGTCAAGTGTACGTTTGGCTTATTTCACTGGACTTCAGCGATCAGCGATCACAATATGAGATAGCAACAATAACCAAGACTATGGAGAAATCAATCAGTCTGCTGAACTTAGTTTCCCAGAATATGCCCAGTACCACACATCTTAGAAAATCAAAGTAAATATAAAGAAGGACAGAAGTCACAGAACATGAGTATCCCAGTCTTGCCCCCAAAGGCCCAGACCACAAAGAATATGTACAAAACACCTGAAAGTAGTGTACTTTTCCTAAAAACTGACGAAGGCCATGTGGGGAAAGAGGTCAAATTCTTGACAGTCCCCATATCACATGATTGCACATATCCAAGACTGAAGTCCTAGATAAATGCTTTTTCCCTTTCATACAAAATAACCAGAGGTATTGTGGCTGATCCACCATGCAACAATGCCACCGTCATGATGGGGAGGAAGAATTGGATTTTCAACAGGAAAAGCAATGATCCGGAAGTGGTGTGATGTTATGCAACCAAGTTGTGTAGCACATGGCAGTGAAGCATGTGAAGAGTATTCACAATTTTGGAGTATCGCATAGACTGAATAGATAGCTTTTGACTAAATAACAATACAAGTATTTTCTTTATTGTTTTCATGGGACCTTTTGTCTAGAAAGATCCATTTTGTTTGCTCACTCAAGAGATTTTATTTGAGCATATTGATCTCATCCTTGTATGTCCTAGCTTTTTATATCTAACAAATACATGTCATTATCCACTTTCAAAGAGATGGTGAAAATACATTGCATCATAACAGTTTTCCTCAAATGAATTCAGACGCATAAAACATTGTAAATAAAGAATAACTACACAACAGAAATAGGAATTATTGTTGAAGAGATATAATATGTTTGGCAATGAAAGAAACAACTAACCATAAATACAGTTGAAAATACACTGCAATGTGGATGGAAATGTGTTTGCCGCTGCAACCGATCGGCAAAAGACAGACATTAGTCGCATTCTCAGTGCAAGGTTACCAGGAGAGATCCTCTGTTCAGCTGGAATATTCTCGACTCCAACAGAGCCTGAACAACAAAACATATGTTAAACTTATCTCAGACAATAAGAGACAATAATGCAAAAAGACAATTTTACCATTAAAAAACATGAATAATCTGCTGATCAAGCCAGGATCTTCTAAATTGACATGTGCAGCCTTCCGTTTTAGAAGCTCATCTCCTCTTTTAACAATGGGCTCTTGACTTGAAAAGACAACCATTTATTGAAAAAAGAAACATCATATAAAAAGGCCAAGCTAATCTAATATTTCTACATCATGGTTTTCAAGAATTTTGAACTAATATTTACCTATCTGAACAAGCAGCCAAGTAGAGTGGATATACAATATTAGGGGCTAGATCCATAACATCTACTACGTTCAAGATGCCAGCCTGTCATAGAGGACAGAATCAAGTAAGCTCCTGGCTATAGACCTCAGATGAAAAGGTTGCAGACTTGAATGGAAAAAAAGAACCCCACCTTTCTCATTAGAAGCAGATCACCTTTCAGTGGAAGTTTCCCTGTAACACGATCAGATTGAGCTGCTGAAAGCCCTGGTGAGCATACAACACTGCGATATGTATGTAATATATGATCAAAGTAGAAAAGAATGAAGATCAGCCATTCAACCTCAAGGCAAAGACATCATACCCAGATAGCGGTGGCTGATATAAAAGTACATGCAGACAAAATTCAACAAATACTTGTCCATTCTCATCATTAGCAATCATTCTGTACTTGTCCCCAATAGTTTCGTCAATCCGACTGGAATGGCATTCACCAATTACCTGACACCATGAACATGCACAGACATCCATAAGGTCATTTAAGGAAATACATGAAATATGCCTATGATTCTTTTGTAGGTGAGCAATTGCTTCATTTCAAAACTATTGAAGAGATTTACCAATTTATTTGCCAATTGAATGTAAGAATGCAGATGGCAAGCAATAAAACTCAAAATATCCATCCTCATCTGAATATTAAGAAGGTTTCAGACAGCAATTTAAAGATGCAGTTAAGAATACTATCTTTATCATTTTTTGCTTTTGACAAGGATAAGTAAATATCAGACAATCTATCCCCATGTGAACATTATTGTGTCAGATGGCGATCTTAAGATGCAGTTTAGGATACTATCCTTATCATTTTCATTTTTTACAAGGATAAGAAAGACCTGATGGTCTGTCATTTCGCAGTGACAAGGATAATATCTTTATATGTTTTATTCAACCCATTAGGTAACGATCACATCCCTACAGAGAAGTAGCTAAAACACCCAACATCACAGAGTTTGGTATCAAAACATTTAAAATGACAATGCCAAGGCCAAAGCTTTATTCCAGCTCAAGCAATAAGAAGAGCCCTATGGCCAGGTGAGAATTCAGGGGATCTCAAGCCCAAACAGGAAGGTTTTTTCTCAAGGTTTCCGATTCAACTGAAAAAAAAGTATAGGCATCATAAGATTGGGACTCTTCCTCTCTGGTTGGAAAAGAAGTTGTCTGAAATAAAATGAAGGAACACTTTCAGTATACAATGATTGTTATCACAATATGGCACTGATCATATGAACAAAATTATACCTTTGAAACGATCCTCAAAATGATATATTGATGTTGAAGAGGAAGCTTCCCAATGTTTGACATGAATTCAGGTGCCAAGTTTGCTTTTTCCTGTACAAGAACACAGAATGTTCACACACGATGGTAATAAATCTTACCTAATGCAAAAACCTCTCATATCGAATTAAAAATTAACCCGTGAACATTGGTCCATCAGTTATCCAGATATTATAGTTTTAGATAATTCAAGTTCAGAAGATGAAAGTGCATATTCTCCTTTCTTTATTTTGGTAAGAAGATGGTTGCATAGTCTCCATCCCAATACCAGATACGGGAATAATCTTTGTCAAGTAATCTGTGAAATGATTCAGATCATCCTCCCACATAAAATGCAAATCGGTTGGCAACTGATAAACAAATTCGCTAAATAGTGGAACAAATCTTGTTCATTAAAAGTTGAATAATTTTACAACTTAAATGAGCTTTCTTCAATTTACATGGTATAAACTCTTCACCCATGAATACTAAAGGATAGAGAGTCCAATGCATATAAGGCGCTTCCACTAAAACAGACCTGAACAGGAAAGAGATACCAACCTCTGAAGACAAACGATCAAATGCCATCTCAATATACACAATGCAGAAATTTCTCACGATTGGAGGCGTGCTATCTTCCCCGTACACCTTCCACAACTCCAATAGAGGCAGTCGGATTTCCAACTGGTGCTTCACCCGCTTGTTCAAATGAGAAAGAATCTCCATGACCTACCAAGATCAAATGGACAAGCTATGAGAAAAACCCACGTTCCACAATCCGGCCCACTCGATGTTTCGCCACAAGTCTATGAGAAACCCCACGTTCCACTGGGAAACTACGCATGGCAAAATTCCAACCAAACCACCACGCGCAGGACGAAAGGCGCAGTGGGATCTTACCAGCTTTCTGACGGAAGGGGAGGGGGATGCCAGGGCGGAGATGGAGTAAGGGAGGATCTTGGACAGCAGCCCCTCCAGCTTCGAATCATCCGCCAGTGCGAGACGAGTGAGCATCCTATCCAGCATCTCCTCCCTTTCCGCGTCGGACAGGGGCGGGGCCGGCGAGGATCCAGACGAGGGCTCCGCCATCTCTCCCTCCCTCGCTCCCGCCTTCTTCTGTTTTCTTGCAGAGGAAGAAAGAAGAAAGAGTTTGGAACTCGGAAGAAGAATCTAACGGTCGGAGGATCGGAAGAGATCTCTCCACAATTTATAGTGGAAGATTTCGGAGAAGAGAAATTTTTACTTCACCACATTAGTACAGAAGTCCATTTTTCACGGCATCCTATTGTGTCTTTTTTTTAATTTTAAAATCTAATTTTTTTTATTTTGACACAAAAATTTAAAAAAATGACATAATGCAGCACATTAAATCGCATGAGATAGATTAATAAACTTTTAAAAATATACTTAGAGGTGGTGAAATTATACTTCTCAATGCATAGTAAATTTTTATCTTCGGAGAACGGTCACTTACTAGTAAAGTTCGAAATTTCCGAATTAGGGTTTTTTTTTTTACTTTTCCTTTTTTGAATTCATGCAAGTAAGAAAAATATATATTGGACGCTTCGGATCGAGACACGGTGAGGAGATTGGGAATTTTGGTCGGGACCGACGTGACAGTGGGAGGAACGGAGTGACCATTTTTTGGAGAGAAGGATTTAAAACGCATCAAAAGATAGGTATTAAGTGGATATATTAATATACTTCAAATTTTGAGTTACATCAACCCTAAGCCTCTTTTATAACATGATAAGGGAGTTTATCCCCCTTTTATCATCATTTTTATGCTCTCAAACAGTTTGAAAACGTGTTTAATTTATCCATGAGTGATAAAACTTATCCAGAATAAAAAAAATGATAAATGGTGATAAATATCTGTCCCATGAGAGTGATAAATATTATTTCTTAAAATAACTCATTAATTATTATTATTATACTCTTCAAATTATTGTGTGTATTTATACACAAATAAATAATGTAAAATTAGAGACAAAGGAATGATAAATATACATGTTGTGTCACATCACATTAAAAATTATTACATACATAATTATTTCTCATTTAAACCATCTCAAAATAAAATAAAATAACCTTAAATGCGAATAACTTATACCCGATTTACTTATACTCGGTCCCCTTATCTCGTTATTAAAAAGACCCTAAATATTTTTCTCAGGGTTGATGCAACTAAGTATTTTCCATTTCTGGATAATAAGCTGTTTTTTTACTATTACATCAGAAGTTCTTTTTATTTATTCTATTTTTTTTGGAACGGCGTTGCTGTTTATTTATCGAGAAAGACTTTGTGCACGTCCGTCGCGCCAAACACGCGCGCAAGCGCGACCGCATGGTGCGTCCCGTGCGCCCTGACATGGGCGGACGAAATGGCATTTCCCTTATTTTTATCCGGTGATGATATTTTAATTACCCACAAATATTTTTCAAAATCAAGCACGCGCGCAAGCGCGACCGCATGGTGCGTCCCGCGCGCCCTGGCACGAGCGGACGAAATGACATTTCTCTTATTTATCCGGTGATGATATTTTAATTACCCACAAATATTTTTCAAAATGTGAGAAATTGTGCCGAGCCTCTTATTCTATGCAAATTGTTAAAGTGTCACAACTTCACTTATTACGTTAGTACTCTTAACAGTCCCCTGTCGGCAGTCTAATAAACATCTTTGAACTAAGGCTTCTTACAACAAAATTATTTGTCTCAAGCTTCAGTTTCTAAGATAATAACAGCATTCTATTCATGTTATGCACATGAAAAGAATATTATTTAGTTAATTAGTATAATAATACATATTCTTCTTCTTTATGGAGTATAGATGTACTCCGTGTGACAGTGCTTGTGCCCTATATGGTTCAACATAATTACTCACCATCTGATTCTTTTTCTATTATTTGGAGGTTAGCTCAAATTTTTTTATTTGGTGCTACAATGTTGATTAAATCTAACAAGTCAATATCTTTCTTAATAACATCGCGTCATCTTATTTTAAATTTTTCTCAAATTTTTTTATTAACATTTACTAAATTTTGATCATATTTTTTAACCAACATTGAATTAAGAGGACGATGCACGTGTTCAAATCACTTGAATTTATTTTCTCTCATTTTGATATCAATTGAAGTTCTTCATAAGCCCTCGTATCAGCAATCGTTCTTAATCTTATATCTCTTAATTGAAATTTTTTTACTGTACTTAAAAATTATACTGTCTCATACACTTTAACTTTTTTATTAGTTAATATACTAGAAGTAAATTATACCCCTCCAGTAAAAAATAAGAAATATTTGTCAAATGTGGTATTTTCTAATTTTATCATACATCTATCTCAACATTCTTACATATATTTAATATTTTGTTAATATTAATATAATTATTATTTTTATAATTAAAAATTAAACCTTTTTAACTGAAAATTGGCGGAACATCTTATAAAAATCCGATTAGTGACGGCCAATACCTCCCCTGGGAGGTCGCCGCTGCAGCTGCCACCCCACCTCACCACACAAGTTCGTGCCGGCAGATGCTCTCGCAGCGGAGCTCACACCAGGGAAGAAGGCAGGAGATGGTCGCTGGCCGGTGCCCGCCGGAGAAGAAGGCGACACCTGACGGACCCCCCTCCCCAAGAAGCCGCCGCAGCCGGAACATTCTTATCTACTTAGTTCAATCATGCGCACTTGTGCGAAGAAATTCTAGTCCCAAGGTTCGAAGCCCACTTTCGACAGCTCTTACATTGGCCACCACCAACAACACCGGCCCTTCTTGGCCCAGCAGATGACGTTAACCCACGGTGTGCAGTAAGGTCATCCATATAAAATTGATGTGGAATATTAAAAGAATCCGATGAAAAAATTGTAAAAAAAAATCATCAAAAGGGTCCTAAAAAGACTTATTTCTTTAAAAATGTTAAATTTTTTATATTCAGTGCTACAGAGCCAAGACAAAAAAACTAGTTTTAAAATATTATACGAACTAAAAACTAAGAACACCCTGATAGAAGGAACCACGCATAAAAACCCAACGACGGAGAGAAAATAGGAACAACACCTTCGAAAGCACAACAGACATAGATACGAACAACTGGGTTTGGAGATACAACCATTCAAACAAAACAGAAACGTTCATACCATTATAGGTGGTTTTTAGATGATAGCGACGATAGCTGCAGCGTACGGAAGTCTAAATAATGTTCCTCCTTTACATGTCCTGGACTGCCTCCTCCTCCTCCTCCTCCTCCTCCACGTCGTACTCGCCCTCTTCGTCGGCGGTGGCGTCCTGGTACTGCTGGTACTCGGAGACGAGGTCGTTCATGTTGCTCTCGGCCTCGGTGAACTCCATCTCGTCCATGCCCTCCCCGGTGTACCAGTGCAAGAAGGCCTTGCGACGGAACATGGCCGTGAACTGCTCGCTCACCCTCCGGAACATCTCCTGGATGGAGGTCGAGTTCCCGATGAAGGTGGAGGCCATGGAGAGGCCCCTCGGCGGGATGTCGCACACGCTGGACTTGACGTTGTTGGGGATCCACTCCACGAAGTAGGACGAGTTCTTGTTCTGCACGTTGATCATCTGCTCGTCCACCTCCTTGGTGCTCATCTTGCCCCTGAACATGGCGGAGGCTGTGAGGTAGCGGCCATGACGGGGGTCGGCGGCGCACATCATGTTCTTGGAATCCCACATCTGCTGGGTCAGCTCCGGGACGGTGAGCGCCCGGTACTGCTGGGAGCCGCGGGATGTCAGTGGGGCGAACCCGACCATGAAGAAGTGGAGACGGGGAAAGGGGATCAGGTTCACTGCGAGCTTCCGGAGGTCCGAGTTCAGCTGGCCGGGGAAGCGGAGACAGCAGGTGACACCGCTCATGGTTGCAGATATCAAGTGATTCAAGTCGCCAACTGATGAAAGAAAACACCAGATAAGCAGCAAGTGAGAACAGTGTTACGCCACACAGAGAGGTTACAGAAGATGGGAATTAAGGAACAGAAAGCTCACAGCTTGGGGTGGTGAGCTTGAGGGTCCGGAAGCAAATGTCATAAAGGGCCTCGTTGTCCAACACCATACACTCGTCTGCGTTCTCAACAAGCTGATGGACGGAGAGTGTTGCGTTATATGGTTCCACAACAGTGTCGGAGACCTTGGGCGATGGGAAAACGGAGAAGGTGAGCATCATCCGGTCGGGGTATTCCTCTCTGATCTTTGATATCAAGAGTGTGCCCATTCCAGAGCCAGTCCCTCCACCAAGAGAATGGCAAACCTGGAAACCTGGTCTCGAGAAAACAGCAAGCAGGATAACTATGAAAGGTACTCATCAATGGCGTTCAATTCAATAGAGAACTCAAGATATAAAAGAGTTCGCTTTATCTCGGCTAACCGTAGCCGGAAAGAAAATTATATCTCACGTCAAGAATTACATTTCACCAGATTAAACTGCTGACTGCAATACTGATAAAATTCCAATTGCTATCTGTCCCTCGGAAGTCCCGGATCTGATACCCGATGAAGGCCAAAGCTAGAAAAGATTGACACAGAGCTGGGCTATAAAAGTAGTCCACCTTAGATGATCAGATCTCATAATAGTTATTTGGATACGATTAAATCAGCAAATTGCGTCAAATGCATTGACATCCTAAACACAAACGAACATGATATATGATAATATCAACCTCAAGGATTGTCTGCAAATTTCTGTGTGGCAAATTTTCCCCCTATAGCCGTAATCCAGTAAAAGCTAATATCATTAGACTGCAACTTAGGCTAGCAAGTAAAAAAAATCCAAAAGTAACTTCATGGAAGAATAGGGAATGTTAATATACCTTGGAGGCAATCACAGTTCTCAGCTTCCTTTCTCACAACATCAAGAACCGAGTCGATCAGCTCTGCCCCCTCGGTGTAATGCCCCTTTGCCCAGTTGTTTCCAGCACCAGACTGCCCAAAGACGAAGTTGTCCGGGCGGAAGATCTGGCCATAGGGACCCGTACGGACACTGTCCATAGTCCCGGGCTCAAGATCCATAAGCACAGCCCTCGGAACAAACCTACCGCAGGAAGCCTCGTTGTAGTAGACATTGACGCGTTCGAGTTGCAGGTCGGAAGTACCGGTGTACCTCCCAGTGGGATCGATACCGTGCTCATCACATACCACCTCCCAGAACTTGGCTCCGATCTGGTTACCGCACTGACCGCCCTGGACGTGGAGGATTTCTCTCATTTTCGCCTGAAATTGGTGGATAGAAAAGTGTGTTCGGATCTCAGAAACACTGGCCGATGCAATTTTGTCAAAAATTTAAAGAGGAAGACACGAAAAACGTTAGATGCGCAGTCTAGTTCTTCGACTGAAAACCATAACAGTAAAAACCTAGATCAACATTTCGAACAATCACACGAAAACAGTTGCCAAAAGATACTCATAAAGAGTTCAGCCATCTCTCGGAACAAAGACCAACGTCGACGGGAAGAGGAGACGACATCAGTATTTAAAGATCGGAAGGAATTCTATAACAATCAACAAATAAACCTTCTCGTAAACCCTCTATACTCGAGAGCTAGAGGCAATGATAGAACAGATCAATCTCACTTCCGCATAAAAGCAGAAGGCGGAAGATGAAAACACTGGAAAACGAGAAGAAACCTCCATTGACACGACAACATACATGCAAGCAAATCAGGAAGCAAGGAGGAAACAAAAACCTTAGTCACAGCAACATAGGCGACGACTCCACAAGCATTTGTCACAAGTTTGGGACGAAATGGAACCTCGAAACCTTCACAAAACCCCGAAAAGATCTAACAACTTCCCGTAGAACAGATCCACAAACACAAACGGTAGATAGATCAGAAACCCCTCGGAGAACTACTTCCATGTTTCGGAACTTCCCGACGCGCTGAACCAAATCCAGAAGCCTTGCATCGAAAAGCGCAGGAAAAATGTAGGATTCGGAAGAAGTAGAACTAACCGGAGAAATTTCTGCGAGTTCGCGGCAGGAGCTGGTAGAGATCTGCAGGAAGAAACCTCGCAGGAACGATCGAGGAGGAGGAGAAGGATCCCGATCGGGGGAGATGGCGGTGGTCTGGGAGGGTGGGGTGCAGTGGAACCGCAGGCAGCTTTAAATAAGTACATGGGTGGGGGAGGGGGTGTTGGGAGACAGGCGCCGTTGGATCCGACGGCTGTGGTCCTTTCCCTCTCTTTTTTAAGCTCTGTCTCCCGATGCCGTCGGATGGCCCGATCGGACGGTCGAGACCGGCTGCTCTCCATAAACTGAGAGGTTGGTTCGTATTTTTGAATTTTGAGTGCTTCGTTGACGTAAATACCCCTCGGACTTGCAGGAAAGACGCATATGTGCAAGATTTTACACACGAGTGTGTCGACGTCCGCTGACGTCACACACGTGCGCATCGGGATAAAGGGTTCCCTGGGCGGGTTACCGCGGTAATATTGACCACGCGTTCGGATAACTTCTGATTTTTTTTGACTGGAATTTTCCATCTGTTCATAATAAGGTTTCGTGCGTATATACACATTTGAATGTAAAAATTATCAAAATTTTATGTTTTAGTTTATATTTATACGAATAGATAAATATATTTCTAATATATAATTAATTGTCACGGATGTGTTCATGGTAAAAATGCTCACTAAATTATCCATAAAATGTTCGACTTTCTTTTACATTACTGCTTAAGAAGTTTTGACAATTCACTAACAAAAAGTGAGAGAAAATATATTACACATAAAATATATTCATTTGTTGGATCTAAGTTAAAATTTTCATATAATTCGTATGTAAAGCAGGATATACATATATAAAAGCCCATCATTCTCATAAGGCCACCTATTATTTTATGCAAATCTCGCACTTTTCTTGGGAGAGACACATATATTAGTTATTTTCCAGCAAAATAGAGGAATATTCAAACTTCTCACTTAAATTTAACAAGAAAACAACTAAAGACTGTCAAAACCTATTTTAGGCGTCATTTGGTGATGATTTTTGAAATTCAAAAGTCAGCAAAAATCAATTTTACGAATGGCGCGTCCCACCTCCTCGCTTTCGGCCTCTTCATTACGTGTTTTGCGGTGTGGGCTCGTCCGTACTCTATTATTGCACAGACACAAACTAAATTTTTTTTAACAACACCCCGTGTCGTAAAATCGGTAAAAATATATTTTCATCCACTTTTCACCGAGAGAAAGAAGATGTGTTTCTCTCTATCTCTCTCTATGCCGCGAAATCGGCAACGACACAAAAATCGATCCCCATGAACAAGTTTGATTCCGCGTGAGATTTGTCAAAAAAATTTATATTTCAAAATCTCACGCCAACTTATTACCAAACGATGCCTTACTAACATTAGAAGGGGAAATATTTGATTAGACTAACTTATGAATATTTTCTTGAGAAAAAGACAAAAAAAAAAGGAAAAAGGCGATGTTGGATTGGGAGGATCAACCTTGGGGTGGAAGGGAGGGATAAGGACACAAAGTGTTCTGAAAAGGCCAAGATCAGGTCACGTGGAGTTGTGGGTCTGATGAGTTCAACATACGCTTCGTCCCGTGGGAGAGTTCCCTTTGAATCACTTCTTTGAGTGGAGACCACACTTGGGATCTGGATCCACAGTTTCAGACCTCTCTACTTTCTAAGAAATCAACAAAGAAAAAAAAACTTTGGTTTTAAGGAGCAAACGTCTATGTATGACAAACTTATGTTGGTCTATATAATTGTCAAAGTTTTGTGTATATTTGTTTGAATCAAGGTCATGTACAGCTCAAAAATATCATAGAATTGTTGTTGTTTTTTAATTTAAATCGATATTAATAATGATAGACCCTGTGGTTATTTCGTCACGGCCTGATCTCAAGTTTAATAGTTAATTGACCTAATTTAACAGGACGACCCATGACGACAGGTGCCCTATCAAGTGATTGCCGAGTCATTAGTCTTATACGAATTGAAGCAACGGTTCACGTGCGATCAAGTGATAATCCATCAAGAAACACAACCAAGCAGCGATCCATCAAACGACGGTCGACTTCAATTAGGGTATAGTCCATCAATCAGTGGTGGCCACGCCTTTCTTCTCCCATCTAACTACATTCACATATAATAGGGAGAGAAGGAATCAATGCTATCTCTTGACTTTGGTTTTCGACTCTCTCTCTCTCTCTCTCTATCAATTTTTTTTACTTCCCTCAAAAAGTCAATCTTGACTTCAACATCAAAAAATCGATATTGAGAATATCACTTTAAAATTGACTTCTTTCAAATTTATCTTATCATTGGCTCGGCAACGACAACCTCATTTCTCGTCTCTATCTTCCATCGGAGCTCTCAATCTCGGATCCAGAAGTCCAATCTTCTCAGCCCTATTTGTGAACCAACTGTATCAAGTAAACAAAGATAGGATGCGGAGACGCTTTAATTTTTATTTTTAAAATTACTTTATTTTTATAAAAAAATCTTCACGTATCTGCTCCCTATAAAATTAAGTTGAATTTGAGACCTCGTCTTGATCTATATAAGACTAACCGTTACGCCACTCTTTAAGCATCCAACGTTCCCTTAATTGAGATGGCTGCATATATGAGAATTGTCCCATCTCATTTAATTTTATTAGATCAAGTATATATAGATATAATGTGATATACTGGCAATAATAATAGACAATGACAATAATGGACTAGACAAATGTTAATAATGGTGTGATGATTTTTTTTGATAACGAGGAAATCCCGCCCCGTGTGGTTTTGTGGACTCAAGGATTGGTGTTCGTGAACTCCAAAGTCAGGACTTGGCAGCTCCTACTTTCCGTATACCCGTATTGCCCTTACCTCACTTGACCAGAAAAACTCCGGATTTACACACCTCGAGAATTGCATGTAAATCAGGTAAATCCCCCCCAGAAATCGAATAATGGTGTGATGATTGATGACATACATTAACTATATATGGAGACTATAATTTGTGCCTATAACTCCCATGAATCGGATAATAATTAGCATCTCTCAAAGTAACCACTCACATCGATTTCCAAATTCCAACCGGGCCACCGATTCAGATCAGGGATCTCATCCAATTGGACCCCTTTGCGTAGGCTTTGGTTAAGGCATCTCCACATGGTCATATCTGCAACCTCCCATACATGTTTGATAGAACCAAGCTTTCTGACCAGAGCTGAAGTGTGTGCTAAGTTATGAGAGCTGAGAGCACGAGCAATCCACATGACAGTGCTCGAGTAAGCCATTTGTAGTCTGACATGACAGCACTGCTGCCACACCGCATGTTACACAAATACTAACCGGCGAAGTCAAGAAGATTATTATAAACAGATGAAAAAATTATATATACACACTATTATTTGTTCCTGCATTCCTTGTATTTATGAGGATACTCTGATATCAAGAAAAAATATTTCATCTATGTCCACGAAGTAATAATGTCATCAAAATTAGTACAAGAGAAATATTAGTTACTCAGATGGTTCGATAGTTAGCCGAGGTGGAATCGCCGTGCATCCGACTTGATTGGTCGAGTGTGGAGACCCCACATACGAGCACATTGTACTTGGGACCCCCACATCTGACTAATCAAGTCAAGACGCGCGGCGATTCCACGTCATGTAAATTACTCGGTCGCCTGAGTAGCTAACATTTCTCTTAATACAATGCTACGTTGAACATGTAACATATGAGTCTTGTACATAAAGAGTGATCCGGTTGGAAGTGGAAGTGCGTTCCGTTACACATTAGATGGGAAATTTTTTATTTTCATATTTGTGAGATTTATAAAGAGATTTTTAAATAAATTGTAAATAGATAAGATATAGGCACAAGTCTTAAATATTGAATGTAGGGCAAATTAATTAAGAGTTCTTATAAAATTTTTGACTTATTTGTTAGTCCCTAACAGAGCTGTAACTCATTATAGTTAGTGTTATCACTTGTTACAGTATATGTTAAGCCTTATTACAGTAAGGATCTTCATATTACAGTTAAAGACTTCTAATTAATTTACCCTTGAATTTAAGATGTATTTTACTTTAGTTCAGTCTAGATTGATTGGTTTAGTACACCAAAAAAAGTGTAACATATAAATCTTAGAAGGCACATGTAAGATGATACAAAAGACTTTAAGAGTCCACGTCCTTTATTTTAGTAATATAAGAAAAATTAGATAAAAATATATTAATCTTTTTTTTTAATTTCAATATGTTTTTTTTCAGATAGCCTTATGGAAATAGAGAGGGGAACATCTATCCGTTTGAAACCCCGGGAAGAAAACTTCTCGTGGGGATCAAACACCTTCCCTAATAAAATACTAAGTATTGTGAGGGTAATAAAAATATGAAAAATGTAGAGACATAAAGTATGTTGTCAAGATCATAATATTATCACTATGTTAAAACTCGAGTTACGTGTAAAAGTTATTATTTTTATTTTTAACTTAAGTATCAACCACAATATATGTGTTGGACTTATCAAATTCCGTTGTTCGATCACTCTCCAAACTTTACTTTACGGCAATATTACTCCAAAGAAATATTGACTTAACTCTCTACACCTACCGTGTCAACAAAATAAAATATATAATATTAGAACTTGAAAGTCTTTACTTTTTGAATGATTTTTACAGGGTAGAATTTTCACTTAAAAAACAAAATTGTTTACCAAATATGTTAAGATGTTTCTCCTCTTTCTTTTTTAAATTTAAGAGAGAAAACGGTTAAAAAAGTGCAACCAAACACCCTATAAATCTTTGGATATTAACTCATTCTATGTACATTTTTTCAATACCAAATTTACCCCACCTTATATGATTAAGTAGATAAATATATATATATATATAATAGTAAGTAAATATGTATAAGTGTGTATTTACGTAATTATGTAACTATATAAGTTACGTAGTTATATAAAAGTAGTAGTAGTAGCTAGATAAGTATGTAAGTACGTAGTTATATAGTTACTTACTTACATACATACACACACAGTAGTCACACACACACACACGCATATACATACATACATGCATGCATACATCCATGCATGATGCATACATATATACATACATACATACATATATGCATGCATACATCCATGCATACATACATACACACACACATCCATTCATCCATCCATCCTACATACATACATACATACTACATACATACATATTTAGATACATACATGCATACATCTTTTCATACATATTATTATGCATAGATGGACTTAGAAAATTTTCCAGTAAGGTCACTCCCTTAAGAAAAATTTTCAACCAAACTAATTTAATAAAAATTTTAGATTCATCAATAGGGTTTTAAAAATTCAGTGGAGTCACATGACCTCACTGATTATTCTCTAGATCCACCCCTGCTATTATACATGTATGTATGTAAATATGTATGTATGGATGGATGGATGGGTATATGCATGCATGCATGATCGTATATATGTATGCATGTAAGTAAGTAAGTAACTTACATAGTTACTTAATTATATAATTACGTACTTACACACTTACCTACTTACTTATTATTACTTCTCTTACATAACTATGTAACTTATATAATTACTTAAATTATATACTTAATTACCTATTACTACTCTTACATAATTATGTAACTACGCACTTACATATTTATCTACTATTCTTATATACTCTTCTTACCTAGTTATATAAGGTGGGGGTAGAATTGATATTGAAAAAGTGTACATGGGAAGAGTTAATGTCTAAAGACTTAAAAATAAGTTTTTCAAAAAATAAAGACTTTCAAGTTCTAAGAAACTTGACAGAGACCTGAAAAAAATATCAGATCTCTATTAAGAACCTAAAATTAATTCTCTCTTTTTTTAATAAGTTTATAAGGTGTTTGGTTACAATTTTTTACCTATTTTTTCTCTAAAATTTAAAAAAGAGAGAAGACATGTTCAAAGAGGTGTTTGATAAGTAGTTTTTTTTTAGTGAAAATTTTTAACCCTATGTAAATCTCTTCTAAAAAAAACAAGTCCTCACCTACTTTTATTTAAAAACACTTTCTCTCTCTCACAACCCCCCCCAACTCCCCGCCGGCGACCCACCAACTGGCAACCCCGCCCCCCTTCCCCGCCGGCGCCCTTCCCTCCTCCCCCCCCCACCCCACCCCCTGCGCTCGCCTCCCGCTAGCGTTGTCCCCGCCATCCCCGCCGGCGCCGTCCCCTGCGCTCGCCTCCCTCCGGGCCCCAACGCCCTCCTCCTCCCCCTCCTCGCCCCCGGCCGCCGGCGCCCTCGCCTCTACCCCCGGCGCCCTTCCCCCCTCCGGGCCCCAGCTCCCTCCTCCTCCCCCTCCCTCGCCCCCGGCCGCTGACGCCCTCGCCTCTGCCCCCGGCGCCCTCCCCCCCTCCGAGCCCCAGCGCCCTCCTCCTCCCCCTCCCTCGCCCCCGGCCGCCGGCACCCTCGCCTCTGCCCCCGGCGCCCTCCCCCCCTCCAGGCCCCAGCGCCCTCCTCCTCCCCCTCCCTCGTCCCTGGCCGTCGGCACGCCCTCGCCCTTGCCCCCCGCGCCCTCCCCCCCTCCGGCCCCCAACACCCTCCTCCTCCCCCTCCCTTGCCCCCGGCTGCCGGCACCCTCGCCCCTGCCCCTCGCGCCCTCCCCCCTCCAGCCCCCAGCGCCCTCCTCCTCCCCCTCCCTGCCCCCGGCCGCCGGCGCCCTCGCCCCTGCCGCCGACGCCCTCCCCCCCTCCGGGCCCCAACGCCCTCCTCCTCCCCCTCCCTCGCCCCCGGCCGCCGGCGCCCTCCCCCCCTTCGGGCCCCAGAGCCCTCCTCCTCCTCCTCCCCAAACAATTTTAAAATTTTAATATTTCCTGCCAAACATCATAGAACAGTTTTTCTTAATTTTAAAATTTAAATAGAAAGAGAACACATTATAATTTTTTAGATAGAAATAACTTTTTAAAAAAAGTTGCTCCCAAACACCCTATAAATTAAGATCGAGTGATAGCCCACAAAATTTGTAAAGTTAGGAGTTCACAAAATAACATTCGTCCTACGTACGTACTTTTTTTTTAATCTCCATAATGCACATAAATACTGCAATCTCACACACTTAAACAGTAAAATGGGTATTCAACTCTCCTTTTTTGGCTTGCATATGATGTGAAGGATGTGGGGAAGGTGATCCATTTGGATATCAATGCATCTTATTAAGTATTTATAGTTCGAAGAGATATATACATATATATGTCGAACTGATATTAGAGAGTGGCGTAATAATAAGTTCTTCATTAGAATGAAAATTACATGTTCAAATTTCAGACAAAATTTGTTTAAAGATTTTTAAAAAATATTATAGTAGGCTGATTAATTTTCTAAAAAATAACTATTGAGATGAACTTTTTTATGATGGATTAAATCATTTAATCGAATCTTTAAATATATTTGGTATTAAGATAGATCGGAGATAAATATCATCATTCTATTTTTGATCTATCATAATATTAAACATATCTTAAAAGACGATGAGTGCTACTTTATCAAAAAAGGTCATATCCATCTTTGTTCGTATGCTTTTTAACTTGGGTAGTTTTAGTGAAATAACTATAATTGAAAAAAATAATTCTTAATTTCTTATAGATATCATCTTCCTACACCTTATCATCTAATTTTCATAATTATATGTTTATTCGGAAAATTTTATCTTGTGAGGAGTTTTTTCTTTCTAAAACATGAACACACCCATCCTTAATATTTCATTATCCATCAAACAACCTAGGCATGTCAAACTTGTAAATACATGTTGTGATCGAAAATTGTAAATATAATATCTAAAAAAATTCTTATAGAACTGGCACTTCAATGCTTTAATGCCACCAGCTTGCCTCTTGTTGATTGGAGTAGAGTTACTAGGAAGGAAAATACTAGGAATTTTAGTACTTCACCTGTCCATGGGACACAGAGCCCTAATAACACATACACTGGCCCAGCGTGTCTTCAAGTAGCTAGCACGGTACCACCATCTTATTCGGATCTTGGTTCGGATAGGAACTACTTATTCGAGTATTTTAAAGTACGCGTTTCTTACAAGGGTATGGTATCTTTCCGGACACCTTGTATCCACGTGGACTGCGCTGTCACAAGTGGAGGGGGATGTGAATTGTCTCCCCGCCCGGTGCCCCCTGGATACCTGCACCCTTGTTTATGTCCAGCCCATGTTATTCGGATCCGATGCTCCCGGTAGACCCGCTTTTATAGAGTGATGAAGTGGACTTCTCACATCGGGGACAAAGAGATGTGATGTTTGGGACAATTAGAGAGAGAAAAGTTCAATACAATTGTTCAAGTATAATTTATTGTATTTGAGTAGTGTGAGAGGATTTTCTGTTTGGACATGAACCAAACGGGCTTCCAATGAGAAGAGGGAAGATGGTGCAGACAAAACGTCTGCAAAACCAGAACCAAATCAGGGGGGCCCAGTTGGAGAACCCTCCGATGCTTAAGTCAGTGCTGGACCGAGAAGCTTGAAGGAATGTGGGTTCTCATGTGGGTTCTCATGTGTGTTTTGCGCGAGGGCAGTGTGAATAGGATCACCTACCTCTGCATGGAGACTTACCTGAGCCTTTTATAGGCAGGAGTGCTGAGAAAGAGGGACAGAACGTCCCTAGACAACGCTGAAAAGAGCGCATCGGTTGGCGCCCTTGACGGGGAGTTACACGTTGAGGCGCCCGTTGAGGGGCCTCGCGGTTAATGCCCCCTGGATCGTGGGGCGCATGCCGTGCGGCCATTGTAACTGTCGCCTAGAAGACGACGGGCTTCTTTGCCCCTCTTAGTTGGAAGACGCCAAGTAGAAGGGCTACTCGGAGGGTACCGAACAGGGAAGTTGTTCGGTGACTGGGTGCCCGGAGGCAACGCCTGTGCTGAGGGAGCCGCAACGTGCCTCGAGTAGGATCTGTTCGGTAGTGGGCCCTTGAACCGAACAGTCGACAGGATGTCCGGAGACAACCCTCTAGGCCCGCAAAATGGCCTGTCGTGGGGATTGTGCTCGAAGTCGTGGGTCGCCCTCGAGGATGCGTGGCATCTCGCCGGTAGGCCACGCTCGCCTGCTGGGCCATGATGGGCCGCTACGGATCTAGGTGGCCAGAAATAGCCACCACAAGTAGTGACATGATAATCTATGTGATGTCTGTCTAGTTGAGTGTCACATAAGCAACTAAATAGGGGAGCAGTGGGTCGGCAACAACAACAACAACTAGCGACCAACAATTAAGTCCCTAAACATAAATTTTGGACAGCACAATATAAATTTTAAGTTCTAAAATATAAATTTTGAGTTTTAAAATATTATTCTTAAGTTTAAAAATATTGACTAAAATTTTATAATAATTTGAGTTTCAAAATATAAATTTAGACTCTAAAATATTACCCTTAAAATTTAAAATATTGACTGAACTTTTAATAATAATTTAGACTTTAAAAATAAATTTTGATATCTAAAATATAAACTTAGGCTTCAAAATGCTGACTTTAGATTCTACTATGGGTCATCGTCATTAGTCGACGGCAGCGCCGCTTATTGCCCGCTGCTCCTCTTATGTGTTAGCTCGCGTGATAATTTGTGTGACATCATATATGTGAGTTATCATGTAGGACTTATTACACTTGCAACTTGTGCAATAAAACTTTCTCACAAGAGAAATGCTAACTTGATGAAGTGAGTAGTTTTACTATAAGTCAAATATATTATTGATCCACACACACGCACACAAGTTTCACCTAATATGATTATCTAGGTCGTGTTAAGAGTGATAAATAATTTTAATTTATAAACATATTTATTCTCTCTTAATTAGTTATTTATCATTTTAAATATTAAATATGATAAATAACCCGCAAAAAGAGGATATCATTTTTGCATTAGAAATGTAATTTTACATTTTTTAAAAAAAAATATGGTTTGTATAAAAAAAAAAAGAAAAGAAAGATTGTGGGACTTGTGTGCCGCACACTGACCCAATGATATTAAGGATGGATGGGACGAAAAGTAAATATTTCTCCTTGAAACAATGAGGTCAAGCCCAGCCTGAATCAATAAAACCTGATCTGAAAAAAAAATTATATGTTATTTACACGATCATTAGAAGATCGTATATCAATGATATATAGAAGCATAAGGCTTGTTTGATAATTTGAATAAGTTATAAATCTCAATAAAACTATTTTTGTTTGAGATAAATCCTTAGTATATTCTATCTATCTACTTAGTTATCCTGCTCTTGGCTCACTAGCTCACGAGGAGATAGGATCCCTTCAGCACCATACAGGAGGGGATCCCGTCAGTACAAGGTAAAAAATAATAATAATAATTTACATTTTGATCTAAAATTTTTACACATTATGAATTTAAATGTAAAATATCAATTTTTATCTTGGACTGGTCAGGATCTCCTCCTGCGCGGTACCGAGGGGATCCCGTCTCCACCCATGAACGGTGGGAATCCATGTGAAGCGTCATCTCGGTAGATTCTTCTTGGGTAGATCCTAATGGATGTAGAAAGAGAGAGAGACAAGTAGATCCTAATCAGAACCTGCAAATTTTGTAACACAAGGATCATGTTGTTGGGATACCAATCATTTGTGGGTAGTCCTTGTCTCCCATAAATTTCCTTATCCTTTTAAGCTCCTTGATGGTAGTGATCTGCAAGTAGGCATGCATGTGACTAACCTAATAAAATGAGAGCTAACACGCCTAATAATTTGTGGTATGCATCTTGACTGTCTGATCTGATCTATGACAAGAACATGATACTTTGCTTTTAGTACTATGCAATTGGATGCTTCTAGGAAGTGATGGCTATCACATATCTTGATGTAGAGTCCTAATCATGCACTTGATAAACTTCTAAAACTATACTACTTTTCAATCAAATTCATCATCCAATTTAATTTGGATGGGACCAAGTATGAGGTGGCTCTGAGTCTTATTCAAATTTGAGTCGACCTGGTTAGGTTTTCCCCCAACTGCCCTGCAAGTTGCATAGTGTACCTATTTTGCCAATAGTGATAGTGGGCACAAAGAAGTAGAATATACTAATTACACAATGTAATAGTTTCCACCAAATTAAACTTTATATATATAATTGTTTCATGTGCCTCTTTGGAGGAAGGGAACCCAAAATATACAGTTTTGGCGACATGCTTTCTCTCTCCTCCCATTGCCATAACTTTACCTTACTATGTTGGCAAAGTTCAGTTAGGTTTCACACTTTGAGATTTGGGGGGATTGAACCTAAGTTATTCATCTCCATTATCACATTTCATGATCTAAGGACTAGTATGAAGGTGACAAAAATGATAAAAAATTGTAGTATATATAGTGGGTATGGTTATGGTTGGTTATGGCATGCCATATTTTTAGCGTCGTTTGAAACAACTTTTACGTAAGTCTGAATCGGCAGAAGCCAACTTCGTAGGGAAATGCACAGACGATGAGATTTTCACTTCGTTGTCCGTGCTACTCCTTTGAAAGCGGCACCATCTTAAAAAAGAAAAACCAATCGCTCGCTCGCCCGCTCACCACGTCGAAGCCTGCGAGAGATTTTTCGGAAGCGGCTCTCGTGCCGCTTCGGCGAAAACGGCTGCGGAATTTTTTTTTATTATCTTTCTCTCTCTTCTCTCGAAAGCGGTGTATACACGAAAGTTGAGACTGCCCCAAAACACTTGATAAAAATTGTGAGATTATTAGAGATTTTACACATCGAAATCTCTCCAACCCCGTTTCCAAATGATGCCTAGTGTGGCATGATCATCCCATACTGTGATTTTGGCTTCTTCAGAAGTCATTCCAAATGCGGCCTTAATTGAACATCTAGGGTGAGTGCAAGGGAGACTATAATAAAATGTACATGTTTTCCAATCTTACCCAAATTACTAAAATTAGAGGTATGAATTACTTTTCTCTTCGGAGACATCCAATACAATTGGAATGATACCCAAAAAAAAATAGACCTCCTATGCAAAGATGACACGCACAAATGGAGAAATAACTTAGAAACTCGCATTACCATGTTATGGAGCTGCACTTTTTTACTATCTATTTTATTATACTGTTATCCAGTATGGAACTTAAATAGCAAAAAGAAATTAAACTAAGGTTCAAAACATCAAACACAAGTTATGAATTGTTCTTATTTCGATCATCTAGATATATGAGGGCCAAGATGAGAGTGGCAAATCACATGACACGTGTGATAATGGTATTATAGCATTATAACTCTAAAGAAGGGTATATATGCAAAAGAGTATTTGCTTTCACACCCCCAGGAAAGAAAGGCTAACGGATCCATTCATCCATCTCCCGCCCACCCACTTAAACTATGCAAACGGGCTCCCTGCGACAGCCCATCGAGTCCCTCCTTCCTACGCCGCCGCCGCCGGGCACCACGTCCGACTGCATCCACGCCCTCCTCCTCGGCTCCCGCTCCCTCATACACGCCAAGCAGGCGCACGCCCAGGCGGCCGCGCGTGGCCTCCTCCACCGCAGCCTCCCCATCTGCGCCGCCCTCATCCTCGCCTACTCCGACTTCGGCGACTCCCCCTCCTCCCGCCGCCTCTTCGAGGAGTCCCCTCTCCGTCGTGGGACCGCCTTCCTATGGAACACCCTCGTCCGCGCCTTCACCAAGGCGGGCCTCCACGTGGAGGCCTTCGGAGTCTACAACCAGATGGCCCGGGCTGGGGTGAGGCCGGACGACCGGACCTTCCCCTTCGTTCTCACGGCCTGCGCGGACGCCGTGGACCTCCGGAAGGGGAAGGAAGTCCACGGGGCCGTGGTGAAGTCCGGCTTTGGCGGGGACGTCTTCGTTGGGAATACCCTCGTCTCGTTCTATGGGGCGTGCTCGGTCCTTTCGCATGCGCGGAAGGTGTTTGACGATATGTCGGAAAGAGATGTGGTATCTTGGAATTCTCTCATTTCCCTGCTATCTGATAATGGGTGCTTCTTTGAAGCACTAAATTCATTCCGAGAGCTGACGAGGAGCGAGTTGGCTGTTAACTCGGTCAGTGTTTTGAGTGTGCTGCCGGCCTGCTCTGCACTGGAGAACGAGGCCAGGGGAATCCATGCCCAGGTTATAAAGCTCGGGTTGGTTACTCAGATAACTGTTGGCAATGCTTTGATGGACATGTACGGAAAGTGTGGGGATTTAGCGGCGTCGTTTCAGGCTTTTGACCTCATGGCAGAAAAGAACGATGTTTCTTGGAACACCATGATCGGCAACCTTGCTCATGATGGTCTTTGTAGAGATGCTTTGGGCTTGTTCAGGGACATGTTAGCTGATGGAACAAAGTTGAACTCCATCACCATTTCTAGTTTACTGCCTGCATTGGTTGAGCTGGGTTTGTTTCAAATGGCACAAGAAATTCATGGATACAGTATAAGATGTGGTTGGGATTCCGATATCTTTGTTGCTAATTCTCTGGTAGACATGTACGCCAAGTGGAGCCGCACAGAACAGGCATCAGATGTCTTCAATGGAATCAAATGGAAAAATGTTGTCTCTTGGAATGCAATGATTGCTAATTTTGCTCAAAACCACTGTGAGTTGAAAGCCATTGACCTTATCAGGGAGATGGGGGCTAACAATGAGAGCCCCAATTCGGTCACTTATGCAAATGTACTTCCAGCTTGTGCGCGGGTTGCTGCGGTGAAGCATGGGAAAGAAATTCATGCTAGGTCAATTCGTGTGGAGATGTGTTCTGATATATTTGTTTCAAATGCTCTGATCGACATGTATGCGAAAAGTGGGTGCTTGGACCTGGCAAGAAAAGTTTTTGAGATTTCTGAAAAGGATGAGGTATCTTACAATGCATTGATAGTGGGCTACTCACGAAGTCTACAATGCTCTGAAGCCCTGTCTTTGTTTGTGGAAATGCAGCATGTGGGGCTCAAGTATGATGCCGTCTCCTTCATGGGTGTCCTGTCTGCTTGTGCAAACCTGTCTTCCATCAAGCGAGGGAAGGAGGTCCATGCCCTGTCAATCAGAAAGCATTTCCACGACCATCTCTTTGTGTCAAACTCACTTTTGGATGTATACACTAAGAGAGGGCATATGGATGCAGCCGAGCGCATTTTTTGTCAGATCCAGCACAGGGATGTGGCTTCTTGGAACTCCATGATTTTGGGTTATGGAATGCAAGGGAAGCACAGAATGGCCATCGATCTGTTCGACAGGATGAAGGACGGAAATGTGGAGTATGATTCTGTTTCTTACATTGCTGTTCTTTCGGCTTGTAGCCACTGCAGACTGGTCGAAAGGGGGAAGATGTATTTTAATCAGCTGCTGTCTCAGAATGTTAAGCAGACGCAGATGCACTATGCTTGCATGGTTGACCTTCTGGGTCGAGCTGGTTTCATGGAAGAAGCAGTTGAATTTATCAAGGGCATGCCTTTTGAACCAGGCTCAGATGTTTGGGGGGCACTACTTGGGGCGTGCAGGGTTCATGGGAATCTAGAATTGGGAAGGTTGGCGGCGGAGCATTTGTTTAGGCTAAAGCCAGGACATTCTGGTTACTACATTTTACTCTCAAACATGTATGCTGAGGCTGGAAGATGGAAGGAAGCACTTGATATAAGAGAGCTAATGAAGAGAAAGGGTGTGAAGAAGAACCCTGGTTGCAGCTGGGTAGATACTGGGGACAGGGCGCATGCTTTTCTAGTTGGTGAAACATTAGAGGAAATACGCGCAGATATGTACAGTTTGGACTTTGGTTGAAGGCACAGCGGAACGAGAGACATCCTTTTGGAGTGGAGATGGTCCCTCATGTAGATTTGTCTGAGGAATAATTTAAGAATTTTATGTACGAAAGTGGTGACATATTCCAACCCCTTAAAAAAAGGGAATATCTTTTCTCTAGTGCACGGTTGGCCGTGAGGAACCATGCCGCGTCCGGCAAAAAATAGTGTTTATTTTTTATTATTTTTACAATGAAAAGTTAAATTTTTTTAACCCAGACCAATACAAATATGTCTGGAGAAAAATTTATTGCATTTGTACATTACACTTTAAGTACAATGTGACTAGACAATAGTCCATGTGGCACCCCTCACATGAAGAGTGATAAAATGGTAATATAATTATTGGATGCTAGATGAATTTGTTGTCTAGTCACGTTACACTTAAAGTGTAATATGCAAGTGCAATAAGCCTTTCTCATATGTCTCATATCATACCATCTCACGTAAAATCCGATTCAGTCTGGTACATCAATTCGGCCAACGTCACTCTAATGAGCTGGTGACTACAAATAAGAACATTTAAGTAAGAGATGAAGCACTAAGGCAAGACTTGGAAAAAACCGGGAGTCAAGTTCTCAATATACTACTGTTGAGTTGGCTGTTCTAAGGTTTTAGGAACGTCGACTATAGTGTGACAATCCAAGTTAACCTCCACCTACGTTCCATTACCATTTTAAGTAGAGAGGAACATAGAGACGACGTCCTTTACCACTAGACATGTGACATGGTGAATGGAATACCATGATGTCTTTTTCTCTTGTTGCCTCCACTAAGAAACATATATTTGCTTAGGGAATTTTTTAAAAACATAATCTTATTTTAAAAATATTTACATAATTATATTTTTTTCGATAGATAAATTGATGGGAGCAAGGGAAAGTGAGGGGGAGAGTGAGAAATCGAATCCCACGACCCCCTTTTTACAACAAAGGAGGGGGCACCACCACACCATAGGCATTAGGGCTGCCAACAGGTCGGAGTCAGAATCGAAAATGATATTTTTCGCATCCATTTCCTATAAGAAAATTAAAAATGGGTCGAAAATAATCGAAAACATTGAAAACAGAAAGTAATCGAAAATATTTGATACGATCAAATGGTAGATGAATATAATATTAAGAGTAATGATAAAAGAGACATTTTTGATAATAATAAGTATAATAAATACTACGAGAGAGACAAGTTAATTAGATTCTATTTACAAATTAAAGAGAAGTTAAAAACTTAGTCTATAATTTTTTAATATTAAGAAATAAGATTGTAAGAATATATATTTTGTAAATAAAATAAAAAGTATAGCTTATAAAAAACGAAACAAAAAATAAAAAATAATCAAAAACGGAAGAACGGATACAAAAAAGTCAGAAAAGAGTCGGAAAGTCGAAAAGCAGATATCCATTGGCAATCCTAATACATGTGGACTCTACACAATTATGTTTAAATCTAACATATTTACACATATATATTTTTCACTTATACTGATTCAATATAACTTACACATTTTCTTTGCAACTAACACAATTTCAATGTAATTACATTAATTCACGTAATTTACACACAAACAGTGTACAGGTTATACTGAATTAATATAAACTGTAGAGAAAAAAAATGTAAACTACAGAGAAAGAATGTAAAATATACTGAATTAGTGTAGGTGAGAGAGATAAATTTGTAAATATGTTAGACCTGAGCAAATATATAAATATTTTTTAAAAATAGATTTTTTTTTTTTAATCCCTATTTGCTTATTCGCTGACTCAGATCCTCGAAGAAGTAGCTCAAAAATGATCATTTCGGAGCGTCTAGAAAGAATCTACTTCCACCAGATTGCTACAGATTAATACCACAGCTTTCATCCAAACACACGGCTTTACCAACTAAATAACATTTCTGTACAAAGAATTAAGTGGACTTAAAAGCAACGGACGACGAAGAATTTCACAATATTTGCATTAGATATAGTAGATAATACCCTTGGCTTCGGTCGTCAGTCCTGTTCAACTTGTCTGCGGAAATCCTTCATATTTTGGCCTCATAACCGAGCAAACTTCTTTTTCCTGTTCCAAGACCTTTGAAGGTTAGTTCACTGTATACCCAAAGAACTCATCTTCAGAAGTCAGGCAACAATGGCACCAATCTCTACATCAAACGATCCAAAACCTCAAAATCGCAGCAAATGCACTGTGAAAAATTAAATCGGTCACGTCAGCTTCGACGAACTAGAAACCTGGAAACACTTGCAAACTTGAAGTGTTGATGCTTCAAATATACCAATCGTGCATCTTATGTTTCTTCACGGATAGTCACCAGGTCTGCTTGCGGAAATCTTGGCTTCTTAATCCTGTGGAACGGAGCAGTACGGTCCTTCTTGCATGGAAGTAGCTTTCCAGAGAATAAACTATTCGTAATCCAGCTTGCTGGCTGTGGAAGAGAAAAAAGCAAAAGAGCCCAAATAAACTGAGATGAATAACAAAGCAGAACAATCAGGCATCTCAAATATTATGGCATGATTTGGCATGCAGTAATCTCTTCAGGCTGTTATCATAAAATGCAAAAGTTATACCAGAGAAAATAATTGATCTGTTAGTACCCTCCCTTGTTTGCAATCTGAATGCTCAGCCAATGACATGCTGGTCCTGTAATAGACTTTTGAACCTGACTAACTAGTGGCAGTCTTCTGTAAAGTTTATTCTACATCAAGAAAATAACAGCCATCATCCTGTAAAACTGTCCCTCATTCCATAGGGAAATAATTCATGGTGCTCAGATAGCAAAGCAATATTCATTTGCTACTCAGCACTATCAGTCTATCACATGACTGCTAATCTCTCACTCAAACCTATCAATCCATTGCTTGGAAGCAATCTGGATAGATTCTTCTCCTGCTTACATCAAAAGGGTGGCCATGCACAATTCACACCTTTCACATTATCCATGAAATACACGTCAATACAATGAAATCAATCATTAAACGCTAATGCTACATATGACCGTGAGATAGTGCCACCCTTTGCCAGACCAATTGACATACCAGTAGGCAATGCAGTCAGAAAATCATGTAAATTAACTAGCAAGTCTAGTATCCCAAGAAAGAAATAAAAAATATCATAATCTCATGAAGCTGTGAATTGAACATGAGATGATGGTATATCAGGGAACAACATTGTCTAAGCTGTTTCAAATACTAATGCGGTTCTTTGGAGCATGAACTGTTCATTCACCAGTTTATCAATTTAGGATCATAGCTGTTTTTTTTTCCGAATAACATACAGCCTATTCAGAGTTGCTCTGTATAATCTTCTAGCCTCTGTTTAGGATGAGGTGTGCAGACACTGCAGATGAGTGAGTGAGGAGGTTGTGTCGCTAACCATTCAATCGTGGATTAACAGGGTCCCAAAGCTTTGAATATAAACAAATCAGGATGTCACACACCGTTCTAGCCTGTCTTGCAATAACCTAACAAATCTGAGTGCAGAATGCATCAATTGCAGTCAGCAACCATCTTAGGATTAAAGCAACTAGTACACGGCCATAGATGAATGAGATGGAAATCCTATTAAGAGCATCAAAATGTTTCAGTTTCATGCCATTTAAGATATGTAAATATTGAAATTCACCATTCCTTGTTGGAGGCAGGTTTTCATGTACAAGCTTATGGTACACCAACACCACAGTGTGCAACAATGGGAATATGTTGATCATTGATGCATCTCCATAAGAATGCTCTGGAATCTCACCACAACATAGGAAAGGAATAAGATTTGTATCATGGATATAAGTCTTCTTCCCTTAATTTCTTCTTAATTGCATCCATCATCATCATCAGAGCCTTACCCCATTATTTGGGGTCGGCTACATGAAGCTTGTTCCGAGTGGCGGACGCGTTAAGTCGACGTATCTTTCTCTTATCCCTTGTCGGCGCGGAAGTCACGGGTTTTGAGAGGCTTCGTGATGAGTATTGGGTTGTCCTGACTTTGGTGTGATCCACACTGCCCTTCAGTCTGATCCCTCCCGAGAGCACCCTGATTATATCCTTCAGGAGGGCTATCTTTTCCGTGGAGTTCGGTTGTGCATTCCGCGAACCTCTGTTCGCGACTTTTTGATTTGGGAGCTCCATACTGGGGGTCTTGCTGGCCACTTTGGTCAGAACAAAACCATTGAGTTAGTTGAGCACCGCTTCTTTTGCCTAGCTTGAAGCGCGATGTGGCTCGTATTGTTGCTCATTGCCGCACATGCGCTTTAGCGAAGCAAAGGAAGCAGAATACGAGCCTGTATACTCCCCTTCCTGTGCCCGATTGTCCGTGCAGGATGTTAGTATGGATTTTGTTTTGGGTTTGCCTCGGACCATCCGCCGGCACGATTCCATCTTAGTGGTTGTTGACTGATTTTCCAAATGGCCTTTATCCCCTGTTTGAAGACCTCTGATGCGTTTCACGTAGCTCATGTTTTTTTTTAGGGCATTGTGCGTTTGCATGGGCTACCAAAGACCATAGTCTCAGACAGGGACGTGCGATTTGTCAGCTATTTTTGGAAAACTTTGTGGCATCAAATGGGTACGAAGCTCAAGTTCTCCACAACTTATCATCCCCAAACCGATGGACAGACCGAGGTAGTTAATAGGAGTTTGGGTGATTTATTGTGTTGTCTAGTTGGTGAGCGTGAGCGTAGTTGGGACCAGGTCTTACCCCATGTTGAGTTTGCATATAATAATTCGGTCAATAGGTCTACTGGCATGAGCCCATTTGAGATTGTCACCGGCTATAGACCTAGGGGACCCATAGACCTTGTTCCTTTACCCATTTCTGCACGGGTGTCTGAGTCTGCACAGTCTTTGGCCGAGCATATTAGGAGTCTGCATGATAGCATTTGTCGTCAAATTGAAATCAGCAATGAGCACTACAAGAAAGCGGCAGATGCACATAGGCGGCCACAGGAATTCCATGAGGGCGATTACGTTATGATCAGGGTCAGATCTGAACGGCTTCCTTCGGGAGTCGTGAAGAACCTGCAAGCTCGAGGAGCTGGGCCCTTTAAAGTGTTAAAGCGAATTGGGTCGAACACGTATGTTGTTAGACTTACCACCAGACTATGACTTCAGTTCTACATTTAATGTCTCGGATTTGGTAGCATATCGGGACCTAGCAGTGTTACCCAGTGAGCCTTTCGAGCCTTTCTCCCCTCTTGTGAGCAACCCTACACCGGAGTGTCCACTTCCGACCCCGAGTACAGCACGACGAGAGCACATTGATCATATACTAGATGAGCAGATTGTGACAACCAGGGACGAAACTTTTCAGCGCTACCTGATCCGTTGGAGAGGGCGGCCACCGACCGAGGACACCTGGGTTACCCGAGAGTGTTGGCCCTTTTAGTACGGCAGCAAGCTAACCTAGAGGGGGGGTGAATAGATTTTTCTGAAATCTGAAATAGAATCTTAAACACAGAAATTAACACTTGAAGGTTTGGTTAGTTTGTGTGATAAAGAGTAGCATGCGGAAGCAAATAAACAATCACACAAAGGACACAAGGAATTTATCCTGGTTCGGCCCTTCCCACATGGAAATCCTACGTCCAGTCCCCAAACACCCTCTTGGGATTTCACTAACCAAGGGTACAGTCCCCCTTAAGGACACTACAACACCCAGCACCCCAGCTGGTCTTCTTCTCTTTCCCGGGCAAGAAGGCAACCCACTTCTCTTACAGGTTAAGAAGCCAACCTCCTGGTACAAACCCCAGTGCGGTTCTGCTAGACACAAACTCCTAGCTAAGTTCTACACTGTATACAGTCCTACAGCTGGACAGAAGTCTTTCTTAGAAAAAAAAGAACAAAGCTGAGAGTTGGAACAAATGAAAACCAACTAAAAGAACTCTCAGCAAAAAGACTCTCTCCCCAGATTACAAAGATGCACACAGAGAGAGTGAAGAGAGGAGAAGGAGCTTGAAGCTTGAGGGCTTCAGATGCTTGAACACTTCTTCTTGGGCTCAGGCTCTTTCTCTCTTTTCCTTTGAGTGTATGTGGAGTTGAGGTTCTTCCCGAATGTACACTCTTGAAAAATCTCAGGAAAGCTCATACTTCTTCTTCAGCCTTGCTTCACCTTTTATATGAGCAATTTGAATAAATCCGTTGGAGTTCTAGCCGTTGCTCATCTTCTCTTTCTTCTGATAATTTGTGGTCTCCGAAGTCTGCAAGCATAGAAAAAAGTGTTTAGATAAAAGAGTGTTTCTGTCAAAAAGGCTCATACCTTTATGTTTCCTGATGCCACCCAGAAGTGGTAAGTAATCCCCTTTTTGTTGGCAGGAAAGAAAAGATTTAGAGAGATAAGCAAAAGATCTCCTGTCAGAAAGATAGATGATTACGTAAATCAAGAATATTTGACTTTTTCACTAGATGCCAAAAAATTTTTGGAATATAAAGGAAATCTATGTTTAAATGAAATCCATGTTTTACAAAGAAATCCATGTGAGAGCAAATCCTTATGAGAGTTACAAAGGAATCTATGTGAGAGTTACAAAGGAATCCATATGAGAGTTACAAAGGAATCCTTATGAGAGTTACAAAGGAATCCATGTGAGAGTTACAAGGGAATCTTATGAGAGGTACAAAGGAATCCATGTGAGCGAATCCTTATAAGATCGATTCCTTAAGAGAGCGAATCCTTGAGAGCGAATCCTTATGAGATTGATTCCTTAAGAGAGCGAATCCTTATGAGATCGATTCCTTAAGAGAGCGAATCCTTGAGAGCGAATCCTTATAAGATCGATTCCTTAAGAGAGCGAATCCTTGAGAGCGAATCCTTATGAGATCGATTCCTTAAGAGAGCGAATCCTTGAGAACGAATCCTTATGAGATCGATTCCTTAAGAGAGCGAATCCTTATGAGATCGATTCCTTAAGAGAGTGAATCCTTATGAGTTACAAAGGAGTCTGTGTGAGTTACAAAGGAATCCTTATGAGTTTCAAAAGACTGTGTGAGTACAAAGGAATCCTTATGAGTTATAAAGGAGTCTGTGTGAGTTACAAAGGAATCCTTATGAGTTTCAAAGGAGTCTGTGTGAGTACAAAGGAATCCTTATGAGTTACAAAGGAGTCTGTATGAGTTACAAAGGAATCCTTATGAGTGTCACTTATCAAATCGTTATGGGACCAAATCGATGTAGCACTTTAACTAAATCCATATATATATTGAATGGAATCCATTTATCTGTTTAGTGCAAATCATTACAGAATAATGTCATAAAATTATATTTATTAGAAAATCATGATATTTAATTTATTATTAGAAAAATCATGGTATTAAATATATTTAATATTCAATTAATCATGTAAATTTATATTTATTAAGAAAAATGATATTAAATATTTTTAATAATAATTAATTAAACATAAATTTTATTATCACCAAAATAAAAGGTAAAATATAGAGTGGTTCAACAATCTCCCCCTTTTTGGTGATGACAAAATTTATGAGAATTTTCTCACAAAAATACGTAAAGCATAGAAAATACAGAAAATTCAAAGATAATGCATACCATGCATACTCTCCCCCTTTTTGTCACAACCGAAAGGAAGGTTCTCACCATTGCATTCTCTCCCCTTTGTGAAAGAAATTCTTACCATTGAGAGGTTCAACAATGATTGACATAAATGAATAACTCCCCCTTAGTCTGTGCTCCCCCTGAATGAGAGACTCCACCTGAATGAAACTGTAAATAATTGTTAGTAATATTAAAATTTAAAATAATTAATGACTACTCTCCCTCTTCAGATATGAGATGGATGAAGAGCTGGCAGTCACCAGTGCCTTGAGCATCCTTTGTTCCTGATGTTCCAAGGCCATCCTGCAAATAAACTACTCAGAAGTAGGTACCCAAATCTTTTTGGGTCCTTGATGGTTAGATGCATGAAAATAACCTTTAGGAATCCAAACTAAGTGCCTTGTTGTGCAGGTGTTTACTGTGTGTCCTAACTTATTACAATGAGAGCAGCAATGAATATAATTTGATTTATAGTTCTTATTTTCTTTGTGATGTCTATCTGGAACACAATATTTGGAGACCTTTTCTTTTACGGGAGCCTTTTTCTGAGGCAACTTGGTTTCTTTTACAAATTTTGGTAATGGATATTTTTCAGGAATTATGACTTGTTTTCCTTTTTCCGGAGGTATGTAACCAAGCCCTTGTTTGTTATTTCCAGATTTTGATCCGTTTAAGCATAGGGCTAAAGATGTTTTTTCTTTAGTTAATTTTCTAACTGATTCTTTTAAATAAGATTTTCTTCAGTTAGAGTTTTCATTTTTCTTCTAACTCTATCTTCTCATTATTCTTACTTTTTAAATCTTCATTTAAAAGATAATTATTATCTTTACATTCTTTTAATTGATCTTCTAATTGTTCCATTTCTGATTTAAGATCAGAATTAGTGTTTTTCTAAAAGTAAGGTTGTTCTTGATATTTTTCAATTCTTTTACAACAACTTGTGTTTATCATAAAGTTCATTAAAAACATGATCTAAATCTTCAGATTCTGATCCTGAATCTGTGCAAGAATCAAAAAATGAGTCAGAATGTACCTCATCTAGTCCTGCCATGGGCAAGATTTACCTGCTCTTTCTCCGATTCTGAGCTTGATGTTTCGGAGCTTGTGGCCTCATCATTTTCCCAAGCAGCTGCCATGGCTTTTCTTTTAAATTTCTTGTGCTGCTTCTTGAGCTTTTCGGTTTGGCCATTCTTCTTTAACCTTGGACAATCCGGTCTCAAATCCAGGTTTTCTGCATTCATAGCAGACTAGTTCTTTCTCCTTTTTGTCTTTCTTTTGAATTCTTTTCGATCCATTTTTCTTCTTCTTGAAATTTTTCTGAAGCTTGGACAGAACTTTCTACTCGTCTAGTCTCTTCTCAGAATCTGCATTTTTGGAGCTAGAAGAAGAAGGGAAGGAGCAGCTACAACCTTAAGAGCATTAGTACATTTCTTCTTAGATGAGCTTTTAGACAATCGCTCCATATTTATTTCATGTGCCATGAGAGAACCTATTAAATTATCAATTGACAATTGGTTAAATCATGGGCCTCTTCAATAGAAGTTACTTTAGGTGTCCATGAAATAGTTACTGACCTAAGTATTTTTCTAACAGTTTCCTCATCAGAAAATTTTTTACCAAGAGAGCTTAGACCAACTACTATACTTGAAAATCTATTATACATTTGAGTGATATTTTCATTTGGAAACATTTTAAATTGCTCATATTGTGAGACAAGAATATCTATTCTAGTTTGTTTTACTTTATCTGTTCCTTCATAAGTTATCTGCAGTTTATCCCATATTTCTTTAGCTGATTTACATGCAGATACTCTACTAAATTCTCTTTTGGATAAAGCACAACATAAGTAGTTCTTAGCTTTAAAGTTTAAAGATAATTTACTTTTATCTGCTGCTGTTATGGCAGTAGTGCCTGGAATAGGAACAACAACAAAATCACCTACCTCTATTACCTGCCACAGATCGAAGTCTGTGCCCCGAATGAAGCATTCCATTCGCATCTTCCAATATTGGTAGTCCTCTCCATCAAAGAATGGAGGTCTGGTGACTGATTGACCTTCACATATCCTTGAGCTGCCATGGATCTTTACTCTAAGATCGTTGGATCTTCTTTGAATGATCAGAGACCCGCTCTGATACCACTTGTTGGCCCTTTTGGTACGGCAGCAAGCTAACCTAGAGGGGGGGTGAATAGGTTTTTCTGAAATCTGAAATAGAATCTTAACACAGAAATTAACACTTGAAGGTTTGGTTAGTTTAGTGTGATAAAGAGTAGCAGTGCGGAAGCAAATAAACAATCACACAAGGACACAAGAATTTATCCTGGTTCGGCCCTTCCCACATGGAAGTCCTACGTCCAGTCCCCAAGTACCTCTTGAGATTTCACTAACCAAGGGTACAGTCCCCCTAAGGACACTACAACACCCAGCACCCCAGCTGGTCTTCTTCTCTTTCCCGGGCAAGAAGGCAACCCACTTCTCTTACAGGTTAAGAAGCCAACCTCCTGGTACAAACCCCAGTGCGGTTCTGCTAGACACAAACCCCTAGCTAGGTTCTACACTGTATACAGTCCTACAGTTGGACAGAAGTCTTTCTTAGAAAAGAAAGAACAAAGCTGAGAGTTGGAACAAATGAAAACCAACTAAAAGAACTCTCAGCAAAAAGACTCTCTCCCCAGATTACAAGATGTACACAGAGAGAGTGAAGAGAGGAGAAGGAGCTTGAAGCTTGAGGGCTTCAGATGCTTGAACACTTCTTCTTGGGCTCAGGCTCTTTCTCTCTTTTCCTTTGAGTGTATGTGGAGTTGAGGTTCTTCCCGGATGTACACTCTTGAAAAATCTTCAGGAAAGCTTATACTTCTTCTTCAGCCTTGCTTCACCTTTTATATGAGCAATTTGAATAAATCCGTTGGAGTTCTAGCCGTTGCTCATCTTCTCTTTCTTCTGATAATTTGTGGTCTACGAGGTCTGCAAGCATAGAAAAAAGTGTTTAGATAAAGAGTGTTTCTGTCAAAAAGGCTCATACCTTATGTTTCATGATGCCACCCAGAAGTGGTAAGTAACCCCTTTTGTTGGCAGGAAAGAAAAGATTTAGAGAGATAAGCAAAAATCTCCTGTCAGAAAGATAGAGGATTACGCAAATCAAGAATATTGACTTTTTCACTAGATGCCAAAAAATATTTTGGAATATAAAGGAAATCTATGTTTAAATGAAATCCATGTTTTACAAAGAATCCATGTAAGAGCAAATCCTTATGAGAGTTACAAAGGAATCCATGTGAGAGTTACAAAGGAATCCTTATGAGAGTTACAAAGGAATCCATGTGAGAGTTACAAAGGAATCCTTATGAGAGTTACAAAGGAATCCATGTGAGCGAATCCTTATAAGATCGATTCCTTAAGAGAGCGAATCCTTGAGAGCGAATCCTTATGAGATCGATTCCTTAAGAGAGCGAATCATTGAGAGCGAATCCTTGAGAGCGAATCCTTGAGAGCGAATCCTTATGAGATCGATTCCTTAAGAGAGCGAATCCTTGAGAGCGAATCCTTATGAGATCGATTCCTTAAGAGAGCGAATCCTTGAGAGCGAATCCTTGAGAGCGAATCCTTATGAGATCGATTCCTTAAGAGAGTGAATCCTTATGAGTTACAAAGGAATCCTTATGAGTTTCAAAGGAGTCTGTGTGAGTACAAAGGAATCCTTATGAGTTACAAAGGAGTCTGTGTGAGTTACAAAGGAATCCTTATGAGTTTCAAAGGAGTCTGTGTGAGTACAAAGGAATCCTTATGAGTTACAAAGAAGTCTGTGTGAGTTACAAATGAATCCTTATGAGTGTCACTTATCAAATCGTTATGGGACCAAATCGATGTGGCACTTTGAACTAAAATCCATATATATATTGAATGGAATCCATTTATCTGTTTAGTGCAAATCATTACAGAATAATGTCATAAAATTATATTTATTAGAAAATCATGATATTTAAGTTATTATTAGAAAAATCATGGTATTAAATATATTTAATATTCAATTAATTATGTAAATTTATATTTATTAAGAAAAACATGATATTAAATATTTTTAATAATAATTAATTAAACATAAATTTTATTATCACCAAAATAAAAGGTAAAATATAGGAGTGGTTCAACAGAGAGGAGCTGCAGCGGCTTGACCCAGACTTGTTGGAGAGGTACCAGAGTAGACAGGACCCTCATTCGACAGGGTCGAGTTCCTCCCAGCCGGGGGGAATTGGTGCGGACACCCGTGGACGTGCTCGTTTCGATCCGTCGCGGGTTTACAGGCGTCGTCGTGCGGAGCCGACGTCACTTTGGTTGGACGACGGCGTTCTACAGGATTTTTGAGGCCTTAGTATATTTTTATAGCAGACCAAGATATTTTGTTCGGCCCATTTGGGTGCCATTTAGTATTTTCTTGTTTTTATGTATTTTTTGGGCTTTTATTGAATATTTTGAGGGAATGGTATTTTGGTCAATTTGTGAGCCCATCCCCTCCTATATGTATCTACCCGTATCCCTGCGGATGAATGATGACAGATTTTGAAAGAAAGAAGACATGACGTGAATTCGGCGTGCCAGTTTCCTGTCTCCTTCCCGCCTCTCCCCTTCTTCCTCCTCCTTCCCTTCCTCCCTTGCCTCCGTCCCCCATCAAAAGATGTACAAACTTAGTACAGAACCTTGATGCAAGTCTATAGTGACTGAAAATTTATAAGTCTCTCTACCTATAGTTCTCACACTAGTAGCACCACCTTTCTACATATCTTGAACCAAGTCATCATATCTTTAAGTGACTCATTTCTTTCTTAATGTCCACAAAATCAATTCTCTCGGTACTCGATCATACATCTCCAAATCAAGAAAAACCATATATAAATCTTTTCTCATTTCTTTATACTTCTCTATTAATTGTCACGATAAGAAAATAACTTTTGTAGTAGATCTACTCGACATAAAACCAAACTGATTTTCTAACACAATAGTCATACATAGAATACGTTTCCTGATTACTCTTTCCCAAAGTTTCATAGTATGAGTCATAAGCTTAATTCTATGATAATTAATGCAAGTTTGAATATCCCTTTTGTTTAAAAAAAAAAATCACAACACTTTTTCTCCATTCTTCTGGCATCCACTATTGCTTCAAAATTTTATAAAAAAGTTTAATTAGCCACCAATACCAATGTCTCTTAGGCCTTTTCATACTTCGATAGGTATGTCATATGGTTTTAAGGCCTTGTCTACTTTCATTTTTCTTAAAGCATCACCCACTTCTAACGCCCTAATATGCCTAAAATGCTGATATTTATCAAATTTTGGTGACTCGAGCTTCCCTTCTAAAGAGAAATCCTTGAAGCGATCTCCATTAAATAATTTCTAAAAATAGCTATGCCATCTCTCTTTAACCTCAAGATCCTTAACTAAAACCCTTTGATCTCTACCCTTAATACACAAACATGATCTAGATCTCTACTTTTCTTTTCTCTTAATTTAACAAGTTTAAATATGTCCTTTTCATCCTCTCGGATTCCTAATTTATTATACAATTCTTCAAATGCCTTAGATTTAGCTTCACTAGCTATTTTCTTAACCCTCTTTTTAGCTATTTTATAAGCTTCTAGGGTTTACTTATTTTTGTTAGTTTGCCAAGCTTTAAAGCATTCTCGTTTTGCTCTAATGGTATTTTTGATTTCTCATTCCACCATCAAGTCTCTCTTTGCACCTTCTTTTTACCTTTATATTCACCAAAGAGTTGTTTTGCTGCATTCTTTATACAATTTGTAACATTATTCCACATTACATTAATTTCTTGATCTAAATTTCAAATTTTCTTTTAGTAGATGATTTTTTAAATGTTTTCAAATTTTACTTTCCAAATTCCACCACTTAATAGAACAGTCTTTATGATAGTTTTTCTTTTGAATTTTGAATAAGGACATCCATTATGTAGAAAATAGTAATTCCTAAAAATGGTGTAGGAGTTTAATTAAATTAGCCATACTATGTGTAGAGTTATTATTTCTTGCATACCCAACTGTGGTGGCTGTTTTCTGCCACCTAGGCCCATCATGACAGGGCCCATCAACGCCTTCCCCTCCGACGTGGTCCTCCTCGTACCTATCCCAGGCCCTTAGTACGGCTCAAGGAGAGAAGACCCCTGCGCCGGGTATCCTGGCGGAGCGTAGCCGATCTCGTCATCAGGCGGCTTCCGAACAAAATACCTCAGCCCTGCTGCGCGGAAAGGTTCCAATGTCACCGAACAGCGCCTTGTGTCCCCCAGTGGGTTACCTGCTCGGAAACTATCTCTGAAGGCTTCCGAGCCAACTCTTCTGACTCGTGGCACGTTGTAACCTCCCAGGCCACGTTCTCCACCATCAAGGCGTGAATGCCTGGCAACTTAACGTCGCCAGAAGTCGTAACTCCTCCTGTTACGCGCGTGCGTCCAGGCGCCTCCTCAGCACGATCTGCCGAACGTTACGCACGGTGGCCTCGACGCCGCGCCTATAAAGCACAGGTACCGTACCATGCAACGGTACGTTCTGATCCTCGCGCGAACACAATTCTTACATTCCGAAACCCCTGCCTCTCAGCTCTGACTTAGGCATCGGAGGGTTTCCCCGTCTCACCGGGTCCCCCTGTTCCTTTCTGGTTTTGCAGGAGTTCGTCCTCACCAGCGTCGTCTTCCCTCTTTAGTGGAGGCCCGTTTGGCCACAGCCCAAACAAGAACATATTACCACACCAACCTTTATCCCATCAATAGCTTCAGCTTTAGATCCTTTCCACCTAATTTCTTGTAGACATGCTATGCTAACCCTCCTATCCCTCATTAACTTACCAGCTCTAAACTCTTTGCCCGTTAAGGTTCCTATATTCCAAGTAGCTAGATGGATCATATGTTTTTAGACTAACTTCTTTACGCATGTTCGCCCAACCCCACATGGGAACCTTGGCCTATTTGACACTGCAATCGGGTGCCACTGTGGCGCATCACTTATGGGGAACACCCTAGTTAGCCCTTACTTATCATTCCCTCCGGGTTCCAATGTAACACGTCACTTCCAGAGAACGCCTTAACATTAGCACAAATATTTAGATCAAAATTCATGTAAAGATTTGACATTATTTTACTGTTGGCTGTTTCTTAATTGAATCCAAGAAACATAATGCTATTTGCATAAATCAGTCTTGTGAACAATAAGGAAAATACATGCATGAACTTCACAAACAACATCCTGTGTGTCAGTTGCATGTAGAAGAACAACATGAAAGGTCAACCCAAAACTTTAAGATATCAAGTGAAAACACAGGGAAAATGCTAAACCGATTTATTTAATACATACAGAAAAATCAAGGTAGTAATACCTGTCCATGAAATACATAGATGATTATCATCAATGTAAGGATAAGATACTAACCATCATGTAAATGTCATGTTCCAAGGCACAATGCTTCAAGTGACGTGAAACATACATTTCATCCTCAAACACAATGGCACCAATAGCATTATTTCCATTCTTCAAGCTCTTTACCAACCAATGCAGAGCTTTGAATACTCGGCCACCTCCAAGCTGCACAATAAACAATTCCTGAACTTCAGCCCAGGGAATATGTGCAAGGAAAAAAGAAGGGATGGGCCTGGGTGATCCATGAGCATGACCAAGCGAGTGAGGTAAAGCATATGCACAAACACAGAGACACCCCACACCGATGCATATTATGGTTTGACACAAATGATCAAAGCATATTATGTTAGCTTGAGTTGCCTAAATGTTGATGAAGACATGGCTAAAATTCTGCTCTCTTCCCTAATCCCTATAGGTGCCTTGTAGCATATGACGAATATGCCCACCAGAGTCTATTGAAGAAAGAGAGACTCTTTGAGTTCATTCAAGAAGTTTTAGACAGAAAGCTACCTTGATAACTTTTGTAAATCTGGCACAGAAACTTATCTTCCCAAAAAGCATAACTCCTACTTTATCAAATATGGAATCTGAATTGCATACATGCAGTTGTCCAATCCTGAATGTTTCCTTTCTGAAATTTGATTAGGCAAAGTCAAATATCTGCCAAAACAAAGCATCATGTTAAAACACATGCACAATTTGAAAAGCAAAGTTTATGGTCAAAGGAACCAAAACCTGAAATTAGACATAGTCCACCAGACGCTATGGGAACATGAATGACATCACAAAATCAGGGGTGCTGGTTTCTAATAATGGTTCTAACTAATCTTTACATCCTTCTAGAGGTAATAATATCTTAAAAGATGAACTCAAGAACATGTTTTCACCATTCACATTTCATTAAATTACTCGTGCTCAATCCTTCTGGTGCATTGTATAACATTTAGGATATAAACTTCACAACATTTGCAGAAAGCATATAACCAAGTGCCTAGGAATATCATTTGATGGATGGTAGAAAAGGAAGTGGCAAGAAGTTATATAGAATCATAGATATGACTAGGGATATGTATTAAGGAGAACTGACTGCTGGGGGTGGAAAAAACAAAAGATTGCCCACTGCTTAGCTGGTACCCTTTGAATCCATAATCTGTTATCCTTATTACCTATGGATTGCCACAATGTGTTTAAGAGGAAGAATTCTGATGATATGAATCTGCTGTATGACTATGGGTGCACTAGAGTGTAAACTAGGACTATAAAAAAGGTATGGAAATGAAAGGGTTTTAATTTCTAATTTTACTATGAACGGTGCAGAATGTATGAAAGTTAAGTTTTAGTGGATAAACAAGAAATGAGCAATCTATCCCTATTCAAAGAGGAACAACAAAAAGAACTTCAATAGAAGCAGTCAAGCAAAGTTGAAATTAAGCATGAGGGCATGCTGGAATAACATCCATGTTTCTGGGCCCAATTAGTTGGGAATAAGTGGATCATAATAATTACCTGAACGTTACAAGCTGCCACAAAATAAAGTTACCAACATGAAGCACATCCATATTTAATGGAATGAGACAACTACATTACAATCACATCAAAGAAAGACTATACTTTCGAGCCCCAAAGAATATAGAGGAGGACAAACACTGAGACTTACTTTGCAGGCGGCAACATAAAGCCAGCTTGAACTGAATCAGAAAGCCAGTTATCATGCAGCAACCAGGTTTTGACTGCACAGCCATATAGGAATTTAGTTGTTTGCACCTGTGTATGAGCACGATGAAAGTAAGAACAATCAGATGCTTGTTTCCACAGAATGAGATGTTTGATGGAATGTAGTTAAACCAACAAGTTCATTTCTAGCTTAAGGGCAAAATGTCGTAGCTATGCAGTATTCTTCTGATGGCAAAAAAGAGGAATGCTTTTTTAGCCAGGAAGTTTCTATTTGAAAGGAATCAGTTAATCACATCTTTTGATGCCGGCAAAGCCTGGATTATTAAGGAAACCTGGCCTACTTGAGTTTAATCCCATCTTAGGAGAAAATTGAGACCCTTGACCTTGTTCTGGAACCAATGCCCCCATCATCTCCTTTAACTATTCAAGTCATACTGCAGTGCAGCAGTAGTACTTCAAGTTAGTTATTTGATCCACTAGTCACCCACCAAAACTGAGTTCATTTATTAAAAAAATTGTATTCATGCCCAGGTCAAGGTGGTATTAAAGCAGGCTCAGGATTACTTAGGTAGGGTCAGCCCAATTGGCATCTATACCTTTCCAAGATTACAACGTTATTAGATAATGCCCTTCATCGAAGAAAAAACTCTCGGGAAGAACATATCATTTTGATTCAGCAACAAAGCGGAATAGTGATTCTGCCCATACCTACTCATGGTTGGCAAAATCGGATCGGAATCGCCCGATTTGAGTCGGAATCGGCTTATATCGATCCGATTTTTTTTTTGGGGGGGGGGGGGGATGCCGACCCACCCACGATGTAAGGTGGTATCGGGGTGGATCGAGCAGAATCGGACTGAATCGCCCGACTCAGCCCGATTCCACCCACTTCAGACCAATTCAGCCAATTTTTGTGTTTCTTTAATGGAGTCGGCCTGAATCGGGCCAGATCCGCTGGATTGGATCCAATCCAGACGGATCCGGCCCGATTGGATCCGATCCAGATGGATCCGGCCGACTCGAGAGGATCCCTCCTTAAGGAGGGATCGCAAGTCCACCCCGCAACCCCAGCCCGCTCCCCCCCCCCCCCCCCCCCCCAGAGCTCCGAAGAGGCTCCCCGCCGTTGCCGCCGCTTCTTCCTCTCTTTTTCTCTTCTCCTCTTTCTCCCTTCTCTACTTTTTTGAAATTTCCAGATCTAAACCCTAAGGTGTCCCAAGAAGAGTGTTGCACCTGTTGGGGACCTAGGGTGTTTGTCCACCTCTTGGAAAACCTTTTTGTGGGTGAAGGAGAGTGGTTTCTACCGCCGCCACTGCCGCCGCCAGTTGTCCAAGGTAATTTTTTTTTTCAAAATTAAAAAAAATGAAAATATAGAAATACTTAATATGTAGATCAATAGATAAGTAGCATTGATACGATGTTTATGATCAGTAGCAGCACTCCAAAGAGTGAATATTCCACTAAAATAATGGACCTAGAGAAGCAAGCCCATAAATAAGTCACCATATATCAATCTGGGATCATTACAAGCATATCATCAGAATTCACAGCATTGAACTTGTGCTCCTTTCCTATTTTATGTTTGTGCTCTCATAAAAAACAATAATTTTCATTGCATCTATCTAATCCCGTACCATCATAATTAGACAGATATCCCTTTGAAAAAGTTAACACCAACTTTACTAAACAGTAAATAGATGTAGTACAATTGGATGTTAGGGGCCAGGTTCTAACCACTATGAAAACTCACTAGCTGAAAAGGACAGCAAAAACCCAACCGCCTAAGTAAAGGTCTCAACAGGTGCAATTCCTTTGTAAAATACATGCTTCCAGCACCGAACACCAGCTCCCTCACTGTTAGCATCCTTCAGTCAAGACTGGAGTTCATGCCAGATCTCTATCTGGTTCGGAACAGTAGATGCTTTCATAACTAATGTTTTTCCACAATCCACAAAACTGCACAGCCTCAGGTTGAATTTTAACTCCCAACAGTGCTGCCATTTAAATTAATTCCACACTAAGCCAGTAGGGAGTGAAATCTGACCTGCCTAATTATTGAAAGATGGCCCCTTTGAATGAGATTCCAAGGTCTATCGACAATAGAAAGTGGGAACCTTCTGTGGATCTCACTGATGGGCCAATAAACTACTTCTACATTACAAATAAAATGAGTTCTTTGTTATTATGCCCAACCTAGGGCCTGGTACACATCCCTTCTATTCACTTCTTTAAATAGCTTTGTCTCCAATTTGGCTGCTTAGCACATGGAGGGAGTTCCCTACTCCAATGATACTGGATTACCGACCCAGATACTAGCCCATCAGCAACTGATATGCCAGTTCTAACTGTAAAATCCAAGAAAAGCAAGGGCTGAGCTCCTAGCTCTATATGTTTTATGTACGTACGCAGAATCAGCCTACTCGCAAAGACACAAATTCAACTGTTCAGCATGAGCAAACCATCAATCATCCAAGACAGGTCTGTTACAAGCATGCACCTTTTGCCACTGGGATTGCAGAAAACCACATTCATCAAAATGGAATTAGGGCTAGCATTTTTTTTCCTGACAGAAGGTAGACTGCACTATTAGTTTTTATTGCTAAAACAGAGCTAGTATAATCAACAGTGAGGAGAGATTCCTCAACCTGAGAAAAAGCAGAAAATCCATTCCTTAAAACAAGGAAAACAAGATATCAACCAATTACAAGATGCCAGAATAATGTCTACTCTAACTACACAAGATTATGATTATTCTTGAAACAATATTTCTCCACATGTAACTTTGTGCCTCTAAAGACTGAATCATTCCTCTCTTTCCAGATGCTCCAACTGCAGCTGGAATTGTTGAAAACTGAAGTACCAGTTTTGAAGAATGTTGCTTGCCCTTCAATACAATAGACTCCCACATATGCTGAATTGAATGAAAAGTTCCCTTGGATGTCAAAAGTCTGTCCATAACTAACCAGACCTCTGCATGAACTGGGCAAACCAATGAGCCAAACCAATTACTTGGTAAACTATATTTTATTAGTTCAGTTTGATTCAATTAACTGAATGGACTAAAGCCTAGCCCAATTTGCTGAATGAACCAAATTCAAACTTAGCCTCAGACAGCTTGCTGGTTTTTAAGCATGCTAAACTTTATGATTTATTTTATCTTCAACACTACTGCTGGGTTCACCTAGGACAAAAATAATTTAAGGACTTGAAATGCTTAGTCCATGCCAACCTTGGAAATATCTGATGCAGGATGTTATAAATAAGTTAGGGACCATTCCTTATGAGCCAACTAAGGAATGGGTGAAATGGAGATGTGCTTCAGCAACAGAGGATTGCAACACAAAAATAATACAATGATAAACACAATGGATAAGCATAAATAATTCCTCGTAAATTCCTCATGCACTGGAGTATGTTACAAATAAAAAACTGGTATCAGGTATATCCATATATGATAAATTATCATACCTACTTTAATCCTAGTCTGCATTCATTTTGAGAAGTTATAGAGAAAATAAAGTCAAATGATCTTGAAAAGAAAATGGAAATTTTATATGGGGCATGATTTTGCTAAAAAATCCACCTTTTTAGGGGACAAGACAATTGGAAGGTGCTGATCGGTGTATTCCAAGCTAAAAGAAGGCGATGGAATATCTGGAAGAACAAGGCCCCCATGTCTTCTAATTAATGTTTGAACTTCTCCTTTCTTCTTCCTTGAAAATCCAGTTAGAAGAAACTCTTGGCCATCAAGCATATGCCTTTTCCCATCCTTATTCAAGTCCTTTGACAAACACTTGTACTTTGATTTTCTGGTTACAAATTTAGAAGTCTTGCTTGAATCCTTCATCTTTCTGTTGGTTTTGGTGGCATGAGAACCTGCCAATTGTCGCAGTACAGGACATTATGAATATGAATCCTATATTTTTATGCATACAAGAACTTTTCCAAGGCCAAGCATGAATACAAAATTAAAAATAAAACTATAGGCATCCTTTGGAGAAGGGAATAATGTAGGTCTATTACTCTGACATTCACAATTTGTCTTGTGGGTAGCATTATTACAAGAGATATCACCTTCAGCCTCTGAAGAGCCATGTTTCATTGTTGGCGAGCTTTGTTCCTCTGACATACTTGCAGGTAAATGATGGATCATAGTCTGAGCTTCTGAAAACCGAACTTTCTTTGTTGGCATGTGGCATTCTTCTATGAAATGAGTATGGAAACTTGGATGTGGAGAACTTGCTGCACTAACACATGATTTGTCTCTGCAATGGCATTCATCTGAGGACTTTCCTTTTCTGCTTCTCTCCATTTCTGGTAGTAAAGAGATCTTAGGACTCAGAGCTTTGTCTTTTGTGAGAGGGATTGTCTCACAAGCCTGAATGCGTCTTCGAGACCCAGTATTTAAAATAATAGGTACAGAGGTGCCTGCATGCTGGTGATTGTGGCTTACATCATTATTTAGCGTCTCTTTATGCTTTAGAAATTGTTCCATGCAAGCCACAATGCTTTCTGCAGTTTCTGAAGGTCTACAAGTTTTATCATGATTTTCCAGATTGTGTCTCTGTTCATTTATGTTCTGAGAGTTGGTTGTAGGCTCCATAAGCATCTTGGCAGTCTCTTCTCTTGAAGCCATACGGTACCTGTTCTCATCGATACTCACTGTTGGAACTGAGTCCCTGAGCAAGAAGCTCTGCCCCGATGAGAAAGTGCTTCTGGCAGGCACTAGTACGCTATAGTTTCTGAGTGAACTCGATAGCTTATGAGTGACCATAGAACCTTCATCTCTGTTGTTGGATGCAAAAAAAATTCTTCTTTGAGTATCCACCACAATGGGAAGAGATCCTTCAGCATTTTGTATACCTATCAATTCAGCAGTTGGTTTCAAGCACCATCCACCCTCTGTTCCTATGCCTTCCTGATTCTGGCGATCAGGGACATGATTATTACCAGCAAGACTACATGGAACAACAGAACATAGAGTATCCATTTCCATTAAATCGCAAGAAGCCACAATTTCTTCATCTGTGTTTTTTCTGTTCTCATCACATGGAATTCTGTGGTTATCTTCAAACAATGAGCTTAAAGATGCTATTTTCTTGGGCTCTGCTTCAGGTGTTGTCACTATGGCATTTCCATCTTTAGGAACATCCATGGATTCTGAAATGAAGCTAGTCTCTCCGTGAAATAAGTCAGGTATGCCTCCTCTCAATTTCTTGTCTCTGTGTAAAATATCTTCACCATCCTTCAGGAGAGAGAGAAAGGGGGGAGAGAGACAGAGAGAGAGTAAATGAACAAACTTAACTAGACTGAGGAAATGATGAAGAACTGAATAAAAATATACATGCCTTATTAATAATAGCATAGATAACCATTGTTTCCAGGAAGAATTCTCTTCATTCATCTTTGTCTATTTTTCACACAAGTTTTCCTTCATCCGAGGCACGTCATATCATGATATCAAAATTCAAGCATATATGCTTTTATTAAGATTCTCTCTATTCAGATGACATTAAAGATAAATTATCTTCAGTAATGGACCATAGGGTAAATTATTTTGAGATGGGAGGGGTTTTCTATATTGTAAACATTTTAGAAATGGTTGGACTACCTTTTGTGACAGTTTATACAACATCAAGAACACAGTGAGATTTAGTCTAACTATCATTAGATGACTTCTTGATTGTAGGCAAAATATAATGTCAATAAATAGTTTATAGTCTTTTAACACACATTATTTAGAGAAGGATAAAAGACTGTTCAAACCATTGAGCCATATAGGTAACTTAGCATGATTTTTTAACAAAAAGCTCAGCAGCTCTACATATTAGTACCTTTCCTTGGATAGTTCTGTCTTCTTTGGAAAGAGTCCCTGCCAAAGTTGAATCATTGCCATTCTTATGAATTGATCTCATTGATTCTCTCACCTGGCCTTTTATGTTTGAAGTATCCATAATATCTAAGTTGCGAAGAAAATGTACAGATGGCTCCATGTGACTGAGCAAGCAAGCTTGCAGTGACATCTGTTTTAGTTTCGAATCCACAGTGGAGCATGATTGGGCTTTTTTGCAAAGCAATCACACTGATATCAAGATCTTGAGTTCTTACCTTCTCCTGTGCTACTATACATCCATGAACTTCTGACAAGCGAGTATTTGAGACATAAATGTCATCAGCACGTAGAAATTCTCTCTGCCCAACTTTTTTCTGAGGAATTGTTCTAGATGCATTGCCATCAGATGTATCATTAGGAGCTGTAGTGTTCTGATTATAAAGCAATCCCACATCCTCGAATGCATCTGCCATAATGTAATCATCCAGATCATCCAGCTGATCAGTCTCATCATGTTCATCAGTTGAGCTTGAAGAAACAGCTTTTGAAGTGTCCACAGAGCAATCATTCCGTGCTTGTTTTACACGAAGGGCAACCTCTAGCAAAGCTGCAGTATTGAAGAGCTCAGAGTCTGAAACCGTTATGGTCAGTTCAGAGATGACCAGTGCTTCCGAAGCTGCAATTGTGAGTTCCACTGCATCATGTATGTCAATAGTCTTGAGATGTCTATCAACTTTTTCTTTATTTTTCTTTCTGCTACCCTGGTTTTGTCCTTTTGGATGGGGGTATCTGCCAACTGAGATATTAGCCAATCGGTTCTCATTCCTTATATTATGGACGTAGTCCACTTCATGTTGGAATGCTGAAAGCTCTGGACCAGGAACTTGCCTATTTGATTTGAATGATCCAATTTCATGCATATAACTAAGTCCACCTAAGGAGATCTGTGAAATGCCTTCTGAGGAAAGATGCAAATGAAAATGTGGTACCTGTTGGATAACATATGAAACAAATATCAGACACCTATCTTTAAAGTAACCCAACAGCTTCAGCAGGATATGAAAACATCGAAGAAACAATCAAGAAGTATTATGTTTCCAATGACCCTCCACCCTCCCCCCTCCCGAAAAAAAGAAAGTAATATTCCCTCTTCACTTTTAAAGAAACTACTGTCACACATGCTTGACGAACCAGCATGGGAGGAACAAGAAATCTTCTTTAAGGTGCTACTGAAGAAAGCCAGGCACATATGAAAATATTGAGTGGATGACACTCTTTTTTTTCCCCCCCCTTTGAAAGGTAATCTACTCTATAGAAGGGGTTGAAGTTACTACAGTCAGTGGTAGAGGGAAGTTTTTCGAAAAGAAGTTAAGTTCCCATCAAGTAGTCAAAAAAATGTTATCAAGGTACTAATGCTTCACAGAAGAAAATATGGAACCTTTTCAGCAGTCAGTGACATCTCTAGTCCCTGTAATGAGCATGACTTTTCTGGAAGCAAGGAAGATGGACTTTAATAACTTGGCTACATGGTTAACTCAATCCCCCCTGAGAAGAGCAAAATTCAAAGTTTCAGTCATCATAATGGGAAACAGCATCTCCAACAAAAAAACGAATCCAAAGTGGTGTGTCAGACATATGAATGAACTGATGAACTGTGTTATACTATGTTTATGATGTTAGGTTGGCCATACAGCTGTGAAGTCATTGCCATAGCTTAGAATACTTTGAAGTTTGAACACACGAATTTCATGACAACTTTCCTTCCACATATGAAAAATAGTCTGTTATTTCAACATGAGAATCACTAATGTCATATGCTGTAAACTTTTCCCTTTCTCTCAAGCAAGCTATTGTGTAAAATGCTTGGAACCCATGTCACATATTTTTCCTTATCAGCATCAGAGCAAACACCAATGCCAAAAACAGCGAGGTCTACATTAAGACAACTTGAAATTAAAAATGATGTGGAAATTAATGGAAGACATACATTTTCTGAAGAATGAACACCGAGATCTGATGAACTGTCTCCTCCAGATAAATGTAAGTGGCAACTGAAGCATCTCGAGTCTTCCATTCCTATGCCATCAGTGCCTTGTCCATCATCCACATTCCCTTTGTCGGCCTCCAAAATCTGATAATTGGAATATGAGAAAGCAGATAGCAAAAAGAACAATTGGACAATCAAATGGCGTGCATATACCACAGAAGCTATCATCCATAGGCATCTGTACAGAATGTCATTTTTGTGATCTTGTAGTTACATGCCTACTCATACAAAATCCTATCACATGTAGATACATCACCAAGCCAAGCTAACATGACTCATCAGATGAATATATTGCTGACTGGGCCAGCCAACTGATTAGCTGAAATACAGTATGATGATGCTCTGATCCTATAAGCATGTTCAACCAGAAATCCAATATAAGATAGTCCACCGACAACCATAAAACCCTCTATAAAATAGCAGATTAACCAAGCACAAAAGGCAAAGACAGGTTGGCATCCGTTATCATATTCTTTCTATCCTTAGGGACGATTGCTACATCCTGCCTGGTATAGAACATGATGAAGAGATTATGACTGGTTGGTTGAATCATTAGCTAGAACACTTGCCAAATCCGTACGGTCTTAGGGTTCCTAATCCAGATTCCTGGGCCAAAATTGGAGCGGATGTGCGTATCTTCCCACTTTTGCTTAGACAAAGTAAATATCAGACAGACCTTCCGTAGATAACTAAATCAAAATTTTCATCTCCAAATTCACGAACATATCTAGATCAGAATAATTATACCGATATCAGATTACAGCTGAGTACATGAACATCAAGGGGACTCCTGAATTGCATCCCCCATTGTTGATCTCTATAAGACATCATGTAAAAACGAAACCTCGAAGGGCTGGAAAATTACTGGAAGACACACATGTTTGGGATAATCATAACCATCCACGATTACATCAAAACAAACCCAAACGATATCCATCTGATATGCTAATCAAAGAAGTATCCAAGAACTTAGTCGAGTCCGGATCGAAGCCCTTCGCATTGCAGGTGACCACTGCACTGCATGCCATTGCTTTTCCAAAATGCATACTCAACAAAACCAGAAGTTTCAAACCCGCAAGGCACATCATTTAAAGGCAAGTTAACAATCAAAGTAACAAGGAAATACCTGGCATCCCACAGGATGAACGAGCTGATCCCCTTTCTTCCGACCATCGTCAGATAGCAGCAGCTGAGATGACCGGAGCCACGGCGGTAACCAAGCCGTTTCCTGCACCCATCAATGGGATGGAACTACAAGCATGAGCCCCCCCAGAACACGGGAAGACGACGCATACATAGAGGGAAGAACGGAGACCAGAGCTCACCTCTGAGAACTGGGGCGGATGGTACCCGTCGTCATCCGCCATGAGCACCCACGGATCGGTCAAAATGGAGATGAGAAGGGCGGAGAAGTGTAGGGGAAGGGTACGCGGCCGCCGCGGTGGGGCGCCGGCCGGCGAAGAGGGTGCGCGCGCTTCAGGTTTCGCGCCAAATTGGAGATTCCCATTTGCTTCCCTTCGCGCTCTTATGATCTCTTTAAGCATGGGGAGGGCGCGGATCCAGTTCAGGCTGCACCGAACCGATAGCAGCCGTCCGATACTGATAAGTCCGACCCAATAATATTCTTTATATTAAAATAGACTACTGAATATTCACCTTGTGACTTATTATTTGTTACCTTGTTTCTAACTACACATAAAATAATAATTATGTTGATTAGTTTGCATATAGAATGATACTTAACTATCAGATTTTTACCTAAAATCACATCAATTAATTTATTTCAAATATACTATACTACTTGGTAAATTTATTCACTTATTTAAGCGTATCATATGAGCTCATACCTATTATAATTTAGTGCTAAATTACTAGATACAATCATTATTTATCGAAACATTAAATCCAAGTTGCCTGAACCACGTTGGTATATTTTCAAATATATAGAGTTATAAGCTAACCAATACATTTGACAAGTAGTTTGAATTTGGCTTGAATGTTATTTGAATTTGATTCGTTTAACAAGATAAATGAGTCAATTTTAAATAAAATTTTAAATTTATTTATAAATGAGCCTAAACGAATTGAGTGTGAGCAAAAGTCTATTTGATTCGTTTAAAATCACGAATAAACTCATTTTATTTTTTAAATTTTATAGATTATAAATATTTTTAAATATTTTAAATATTATACTAAAATAGTTAATTAAGTAACTTGTCAAAACTTTTGAGATATGAGCTTGAAATAAGATAGATTAAAATCTTTTGAAGAATTAATTTTTTGGCTTGAATTGAGGTTAATATATGAACTCACAAATTCAATTGAACTCACTAAAACACTCGTTAAAGACTCGAGCTCGAGAGTACTTAAGCGAACTAAGGGTCTGTTTGGTTGTTTGTAAAATAAATTTATAGGAAAAACTTTTTCTAAGGATTAACTTTTACGTGGAAATAAAAATCACAATTATCTATTTGGTTATTAGGTAAATATTTTCACTGGTTATTGTGTAAATAAAATATTAAAAAGAGTAAAAAGTCATCAGCATTAAACGTAAGCTTTTACTAACAAATTGGATGGAGATGCATGTGATATTATGGTCCACTCCAATGAGAGAAGGCCACATGCCCCTAGTGCACTATTTATCAAAAAATTTATTTTACTTTTTTTTTATTTTTAATATTTTAAAAAATAAAAAATAATGGAAAACAAATAACTTTGACAAAAACAATTTAAATTAGGAGAAATAAAATAAAAACATAGTTTGAATTATAGTGTTCTATTGATATTTTAATAAAAAAATAAAAAATAAAAAAAACTAATGAAAAATAATTAAATTTGACAAAGATGATTTAAATAAAAGGAAAAAAAATAAAAAAATCTGAATGAATAGTGCTAACAAGGTGATTAACCGAAGGAGGAGAAGTACGCACCTGGAAAGCACCTGGAAAACGGCTTCCGTAATATTGCCGCGGACGCCGAAATCTGTGACTTTTAGGATGACATTTTACATAATTTAGTTTTCAAGACTACCAAATGATAAAAAAATAAAATTTTACTTGAAACGGTTTTCTGGGTGGGGTTTTCAGGATAAACAAATAGACCTTAAGTTTAGACAGTTATTTCCAACACTCGATAATGCTCGAGTTCAAACTCAAAAATTAACGAATAAAACTTGAGTAGTATAATACTTGACTCAACTCGGCTCATTTGCATCCCTACCTAGCTACATATATCCCCGTAAGACTTTTTTTAATAATAAAATAAACACCCCCATAAACTTTAGTGCCTTTCCTTTATTAGTGCTGGTAAACCGTGTTTACAAACTATGTTTAATACTGATTTTGATGAACAATGGCACTACTCATGTGTCAAATAATCCACTTCTCAATGTGATGATGTTCTAGAAATGGGTGCAAAAACAGTTTTTCCTCAGTGTTTCACTCTGCGTGCCGGAAATGGGTATGGGTCGGGCCCAAAATTTCAAGTTTAACTGGGTTTCTATTGGGCTATCACTCGGGCACTTGTCTCTTTTTTCCCCGTACGGATATAAGAACATGAGAAAGACTTTGTGCACTTGAGAAAGTACATAAAATACATTCCACCTGGGTAATTGTCCATGTTGCACCATACACATGGGCAATTTGCCCATGTGACACCCAAAAAGTGGCACCATATACATGGGTAATTTGTCCATGTGGAATACACTTTGTGTACTTTCTCAAATGTACAAAATCTTTCTCTAAGAACATATATATGATGTTCCGAGTCAGATTGTCAGATTCTCTTCTGTCATTTATCTATTTATTTATTCTTATATATTATCAGATATCAGTTAATAAAATTAAAATAAAATTTTGATTAAGTTTGTTTTCATCAAACAAACACAACTATCACGGTCATCAATATATATATATATATAATATATATATATATATATATAATATATCATTGTTAGATGTATTGGACGAAACTGATTCGATGTTTTCGAACTACCGTGCTTGAGACCGCACGGTCAATTTGATAAAGTTTTTTTTTCCTTTTAAGTTTTTATTGGTATAATTTATATCGTACTTAAAGAATTCAAATCGATCCGGTTCACCGATCCACTCAACCTTGATATATGTATATAACACCTAACTTTCAAAGTGTAATATCTTTTCATAAATTGCAATATTTCGCTGGGCCAAAATTAAGTGGCATGCAGTGATCTAGATGTAGAATCTGCACCAACCATGTCCATAACCATCTTGTCATTAAATCACGTCATCTACTCAGGGGAGGCACCAAGTGAGACTCTAGAGGCTTCGTTTGACTCAGTTTGTCAAAAAAAACAAAAAAATGATAAAATTCAAATTTATTAGAAAATAAGATGTGTAGCACTGAGGGGTCTCGTTATTCGTGTCTTTTGCGGCATGGATAACGAGATTTCATCGTCCGTGCTCGCGAGTAAAAGACAACGAATGCATATTATTAATATATTTTTTATGTCATATGTTCTCGCGCAATTATCGACTATACCCAAAACTCAAAATCAACTTAAAAGTTGGTGGAGATCCATTTTTTTTTTTCAGTGGAGAGAGAAAATAAACTTTCTTTTTTTTATCTCTCTTCTCTGTCCAAAATCTACCTTGCACTCAAGTCTATGTCATTTGAGTTTATTTGGAAAAATATGCACGACTGTCAAAGATTTTTGCATGAAAATATCTGATACCGACGTTGTCAAACACCGCACGAGTATTGTAAAGAGAAGAGCCATCGGTTTCAAAATCCTAGTGACTATAAACGGATCTAGAGTTTAGTCATTGAGGTCACGTGACTGAATTATAAAAGTCTTATTAGAAAAATAAAATTCCACTATTAATAGTGACTCTACTAAATTACAAATATAAATTTATAAGTACGTCATTAATGACCTCACTAAATAAATTTCTTAGAGGGAAGAGAGGAGATCGAGTTGGGATCCTCTCTGTGAAGCGGAGGACCTAACTTAGGCAGTCACCAATCACATGAGGGGGTGGGGGGAGAAAATTTTAAAAAAACCCCAATTTCAAATCTGAAAAAGTTACAGAGAAAATATTTTTTAAAATTTTTTCCTCCCACCGATTGGTGACTGTCTGAGTTGAGTCCTCCTCTTCACTCCTTCTCCACCTCAGCTCCGACGTCTACCGCTCCTTCCTAGCTATTTGCGGGCCGGTGGAGCACGCCGGGCCGCCGGCCGCCGGGTGACCCAGCTAGAGTGGTACCACTGCGCGCCTCTGATAGCTCTCTCTCGCATGCGCGCCAAGAGAGGCTTGTGAACGCTTGTGAGCGTGGTGCGACGCCCACCAGAGAAGCCCTGCATGCGCGCAGGAGCTGGATGCCATAAATGTGGTTGATTTGAGCAGCAGCAGCCGGGGTGATGGCGGGGTCATTAATTGATCCCTTGGGTTCCATATACGTTTGCATTGGAACGATGACCACCTTTAATTAACTCTCCGAAGCTGATCATCTCACTGTAGGGAGATCCCCCGGAGGGCCATCTTCTACAATGACCAGTAATCTCCTTTTTGGGGTTTTCTAAGTTAAGTTTGATTACTCTCGTTATATGGGAGTATCAAACTCCATAAATATCAGAGAAAAAAGTGGTAGATCCGTTCAAGCTAGATCCCGAACGTGCTTACGATTGTGCAGCGAGACTCGTGTCCAGGTCTCAGCTCTAACTTAAACTTTGTAGTCAATTCAAAGTGCTTGTGTAGTATTAATTGTTGGAGATCAGGTAGAGACAGAGAGCTAGCTAGCTAGTGGGAGTGTTGTCGTCTACTTTATTTCTTCTGCTCAACTTGTCATCTATGTGCTGTCTTAGTTTTTTATTTAGATAATTTTTTAATTTGAATAAAACAAATTTTAAAGAACTTTTTTTAAGCTAAAGGGCAAAAATCTCACGTAAATGGGGTGTAAATAATGTGGAAATTGAGTAAGGTCGGTGATCTGAATCTGTGCGAATCTCTCTATTGATTGTGTGTCTGATTGTTTGAGAGAGAGAGAGAGAGAGAGAGAGAGTAGGTTAATGTTGCAGAGACAACCACGTAGAAGTCTGCGAGGGCTTCGTCCCATCTTTTCGTGGTTGTGGAGGTCGCCACACATGCAGGGGTCTATTCCGGCAGCACAGGAATAAGAACGACGGCGACCTGGGCTTCTTTTTATTCTACATTTCCACGTCGGCGCGCATGCTAGCTGCCGTCTTCAAGCTAGCTAGCTATGTGCATGCATGTGGCTTCAGGTCTGCCTTAAGAAATGTTTAATCTACGTGGGAACCAAATGCTGCCACGAGCACACAGCAGGACGAACTATATGCGTACGGATGCGAAGGGACTTGGAGAAAGCTCCACGACGAATGACAGGAGCATGCATGGCCCTTTTGGTTTGCGATGATGGCCCTGGAGACAACCTCGCTAGCTAGAAGATACGTACCCTTTTCTCTTCTGAAAAAAGAGAGAAAAGTGTGGGAGGAAGAAAGAGACCTTTTGTTATTTGTTGTTCGGTAGGGAGGAAGAAAGAGACCGGACGGCTGGTTTATGCCGTGTTTGAGAGTGTGTGGGCTCCCAATTAACACACAGACCGCCACTTCCTATTGCCGACGACAATTCAAACATAAAGAGGAATAATGGCCAAGGTGTGGTCTTTCGCTGCTCAGGTATTGTTGACCAAGAAACGTTTTCATATGTGAAGTTTTTGTTCACACAGTTAATAGTTAAGCAGAATCTTTCACAGGGGAGGAGGACACTCCCCACACACGTACACACGTGTATTTGAGTTTTACACTATATTTGTATTTCTCTTTTTTTTATTAGTCAATGGAGAAAGGACACAATACACTTAGGGCTGTTCACGATCCGATTCGATCCGGTTCAGTTTAATTTTTGGGCTAAATCGAACCGAACCGAACCAACCATGTTCGGTTCAGTTTGAATCGGAAAAAAAAAAAACAAACAAACAAACTTAGGCAGTGCTGGATTCGATAGGAGACACTAACCCACTGCACCATGGTTTCAATTGTAAAAATATACATATTTATTTATTTTTATTATATATTCAGTTCAATTCGGTTTCAAAAAAAAATCGAATTGAACGGACCACTCTTTCAACCCGAACCGAATTGACTCGAATCGGCCGCTTAGATTTATTTTTCGGATTAATCAGAATAATGAACAGTCCTAAATACACCATTAATCTAATGTGAAGTAAGAAATATAAGTACAAAGTATAAAACTTAAGTGCACTAAACACATGTTTCACCTACAAGGAAGAAAAGGATGCATACTACTCCGTGTAAATCCATTGAGGTCTTATATAGCCCAACATATATATAGCCTTGGATTCCATTGAGGTGAAACCCCAAACGGGTACAACACCTTGTAAAGGACCAGTGGCGGAGCCATGGGGGCAATTGTCCCCCCTTAATTTTTTGTATTAATTTTTCTCTTAATTTTTTTAGTGAATTAAATTGATGGACGTGAAGATTTTTTCAACTTTAGTAATTGCCTCCCCCCTTGTTTTGAGTACCCATGAATAATTAATCTTTTTAATTGCCCCCCCCCCCCCCTCTAAACATTTCTGGCTCCGCCACTGTAAAGGACACACTAAAATTTTATACATCTTCATTAGTGTTGTCCGTAAAAATTGAACGTGAGGTCATGTGCCCTACTTGACCGTCATATTGCAATAAGATTCATACATCTTTATCTTTACTAAAGAGATTGTGTAGAAATATAATTTAGTCTCAAGTTAAAAATAGTGAAAATAAGTATATACTTATAAGCTTACCAAAAACAGTATATACTTATAAGCAAAACATATTTCTCTTTTCTCAATAAAACCTTTTTTTTCTAAAAAATTGACAAAATCTCAAATGAGAACAATATCCCCAAGCCTCAAATGGAGACATGCAATATCTCTCAGAATACTTGCTGAAATTTCATACATCTTCACAACTAAATTAGGATATTAATTTATTGTACCCTATAGGGAAGAAAAGGATGGATTCCATTGAGGTGAAACATTACAGTAAAATTTTGACGAGATTGTAAGAGATAGCAGGGGAACTTGTCCCACGAAACAAAGAACTTTTTTCTGAATGACAAATATCACATGTCCACTACGTATGAGAAGAGGGAGGTCATGAATCATCATAGAGCCTTGGGCCTCTTACCGGGGCATGACCCCATAAGACCCGTCAAAAGAAACCCAACAATCACAAGTACAAGAAGGATGACCAAGTGTCAAACACTGTCAAGAACTCTCTCTTAAAATATTTTTTCTCAATTTAAAATTTATTTTTATTGATTTGATTGTCAAAGGGTCGTTTTCGAATCTCTGATTATTCATAACCTAAGATCATTTTGTGACCAAGGTGGTCTCCCACGCTCCAAATCTATGAAACAAAAATTGGGATCTTCTAGAGCCCCCGCAAGAGAGGGGGCTCGATCGGTCAGTACCACGAGTGAGGTGAGTTTTTTTTTAACCCCTCATTTTAACTACATTTTTGTATATACACAGAAGTTTAAAAAAAAAACTCACCCCACCTATGATATTGACCGAGCTCCCCTCGTGCGGGGATTCTAGAAGATCCCAATTCGTGAAACGGGGTCGGGACCGACCACATTAAGACGAAAGGAGAGGAAGGAAGAAATGAAACTGCCATGACAGCGAGGCCGGCTTCCCCCCGAAGAAAGAAAACGTGAGGAACCTGCAGGACCAGCAATAAACAATGGCAGTACTCCGAAGGGTGGACGTCCATTTGGCCACTTTTCTGCACCAGCCCCACATCATGAGAGTCCCATGCAGAGGCCATGCCTTGGAGTTACTGCATGCGAGATCTTAGGGGCATATGCGAGCAAGCAACCCAGCTGGTGATGCATGCTCTTTACGATCCCATCCATCTTGGTCCTTTCAACTCTTGCGAGTTTTACTTAATCATTGAGAAACAAAGCCGATCGACTTGGAATGATAGCGCGGTCAATTTGATTGGTCGGCTCCGATGTGAGCCCCACGAAACTATAGTGTGGGACGGTGTGGAACCCACGCGAGCCGCCGACCAATCAAATCGGCCGCGCTACTATTTCACGTCATGTTGGTTATTCGGGTGTCCGAATAACTAACATTTCTCCTACACCATTTGGAGGCGCGCGCGATGTTTTTTTTTTTTTTAAGAGAATGCTCTCTTTTTTTTACAGTAGTTTAAGAGAATGTTCTATGCGAGTCCATATATATATATATATATATATACTCTGATCACTGGCTAGATGATTTAAAAGGAATAGAGATTATATATGGGGTTTAAATATCACTATCAACATTTAAATTTATTGAGAGTTATATATATGATTTTTCATTAGTTTTTACATTCTGATCAATAAAAGTGAAATTAAATCAGACATTTTTTGAATGACAAAAATAGAAAAATAAAAAGTATATGCCTTGGGGTTGTGGCCGGGTCATTAATTGATCCCTTGGGTTCCATATATATACGTACGTTTGCATTGGAATGGTGAGCACCTTTAAATAACTCCCCGAAGCTGATCATCTCACTGCAGGGGGGATCCGGCCCGGAGGGCCATCTTCTACACTGACCTGTAATCTCCTTTTGGGGTTTTCCAAGTTAAGTTTGATTACTCTCTATCAAACTCGATCGGACAACTGTATCAAAGTAGCTAGAACGAGTAGCATGATCTATTAGGTAATGTTTGATATTTGGATAGATCGGAGATAGAGTAGAGATATCTTCAAAATTTTAAGATATCTCCGACCTATCTAACTACCAAATATCATCTTGTTCTTGAGTTGTCAGATGATCAAAAGGTCCGTCGAACGCTAGCTACTTAACCAAGTGAGAACCATCTCCGAAACGCACATGGGCTTTCAATGCCCTATATGGAGACCCCTTAATTTGTTCAGCAATCTCACTATTAATTGCCGGCCGTGCTTCATCACCACACAAATTTATGTTATTATTGTGCGCACCATGTAACACCTCAAAAATTATATTTACTAAAAAATTATGAATAATTAGATTTTTAAACATAACTACTATCATGAGATGTAATTAACTCTAATTTAATATTTATTTATATCAGTAAATGTTATTCTAGTAACGTACTTAGGGGTACACGTTCCGACAGGGCGACACCAAAATTCTGTAACAAAAATAAAATTTGAAAACACCATAATTCTTAGAAAAATGTGGTGATATCAAATATGTAAATATCTAAAAATTTTTATATGTGGATTTTGAGATTAAGCCGACGCAACTATTTTTCGGATAATTTTTCACCCAGTGGAAAATAAATTCTAAAAATTAAACTAAAATCACTATAATTTGTAAAACCCTTACATTAGCCTATATTTGAAATTTTAACACAAATGAACATCATTTGAATATATTTACATGAGTATCTTTGGGCTAGTTGAATTATGGGCTAATTAAGGTGGTCATTTTTTGGATAATTTTATTTGCCTTACCTGGGTGTGAGGCCTACACGTTTGCCCCATAGGTGTAAGCTTTGAAGAGCTTGCATGTGAGACGTGTTGCTATAGGAAACAAAATGGTTTTATTGCAACACTTGGACGGCCAACGTGCCTTTGTGCATGGGGCGCTTGGGAGCTATAAGAACCCTCACCAGCTGACATCCCATTCTTTCTCTCTTTCACCTCTGTCGCTCTTCGCCATTTGCTTTGGGTTGCTATTGCTGCTGTCGTTGCCTGGAGGAGATTACTGTTGCTCCTTTGCTTAGAAGAAGCTACAGCTGCTCTCCTATTTCCTGTTGCATCCACTTGCTTGGATTGGAGGTGCTGAGAGTTGATGTTGTGGAAGTAGTTACGTTGCACCTTGGTGTCTTTTCTTTCCATCTACTGTGAGCCAACGAAGTGGAAGTATCATCCTCCAAAAACATGTAGGTTCTCATCCTCTCCTTGTACTTCTATTCGCTATTCGTGGTTGAAAGAATTTAGCCTCATACGATCAAGTTGCCTTTGAGCCTGTTAACCAGTCTTGGTTAAGTTTGTATACGAGGTTGTAACCTCAAATTATTTTGTTTGATTTCCCTAATTACTTTTGGAATCATGTAGTTACCAAGAAGAACTTTCATTCCCTCTTTATTTCAAGTAGATTTTAGACATCAAATCTTTCTTAATTTGTATTCCCATTTGTATGTTCTTCATTTCTTTAGTATTCAAAAATCATGTTTCTTGTTTATTTCATGACATGAGAGTTCATATGCTTGAACACCTTGTGAGATGTGATAAACATCTTTATGTTAGGGAGAAGAAGATCCTTGTTTCACTATGAGATCATGATTTGTTGTTCTTCTTTCACCCTTGATCCATGTTCACGATATAGAATTCTGTTAGAAGTCTAAATATCCTTAAAATAGTGCGTTGGTTTTTGTTTAAATAGTTGATACTTCCAGTCTTGATTTAGATCCATAAAATCTTTTGAGATTGTGTCCATCTTGTAGGAATCTTCCATTAAACTATTGCTATCAAGACTATGCTTTCAGTGCTACACTATGTTTAATTTCTAGCTAGACAAGTTTGAATTGCAAACCTCCTGTTTCATCTCGCTTGTTTAGCTTATAAACCACTGTGAGATCTACAATTAGACTCTTCTATTTGATATAAATCATGCCTTGATTCATAAGTTTCATGGTTAGAGTTTTTAGAGTGAATACAAAGTCACTTATGAGAGAAGAACTGGCGACTGTCGACAGACAACTCATAGCTGTCGACAGGCCAGTCTTCCAGAACTTCAAAATAACTGGGACTGTTGCTACCTATCGACAACCATCTTATAGCTGTCGACAGGTAAACACAGAACTAGCAAACCGAGCTCTGGCTGTTGCTATCTGTCGACAGCCACTTCCTGGCTGTCGACACCCTGTCCTGACTTGTATTTTAGCAAATTTTCATGGTAGAACTCTTGCTAAAACTTCATCCTAATAGCCTAGCAAGCTACCCACTTATTTACCTTGGTAATTATTGTCATATTACAGCAAAGTTTACCCACATTATGTACCTTAACCTCCCTTGAATCATTCTTAACATTGTCAATTACTAATAGTACTGCGATTGAGTCTATTCTCCCGTATTCGGTAACTGAGTTTAGAAAACTTGACAATCACTAGCCAGATTCTTATAATATGAGCCAAATCTTCCCCAATCAGAGTTGGTAGCTTCTAGTGTTGTCTCTACCAATTAATCTCTTATGTTCTTGAATTCTGAGCTGCTTTAATATCAATATATCTGAATTAATTCTCAACCAAAACCACCTTTGATTTTCCATTCCTATTATGCTCATGAAATAAAATTTATGATCTGAAGACAGTGCTCTCTTCAAAGAGGGTTTAGGATCACTTGTGATAGCACCAATCACTTGTGATCAGCTGTGGGCGACAGTTTGTAGGTAAATCCAAGTCAATGGACTGACGATGGTGGGTAATAAATCTCGTTCTTACTCAATGAACAAGATCCAAGGTGCTGGAATCGCCTAGGTACTGAGGATGTATTTACGTCTATATAGTAACCTCTTGAGAGCAGTATGATGCATGTCGAATTTGTTTGAAATCAAGTTATGATCTGAATTTTGAAAGACAAATATGACTTTTGTTCTGAGATTCGTTTGAGCCCGTTATGAAACCAACTTGGGCTATATGTTTATGTTAAGTATGAAGTTCATGAGCAAATATGTTTGATCCATATATGCACCTTTTGAATACTCACTTAGTTCTGCAATTGAAATTCCTATCTTTACGCTTACTATTACCTACTGAGTCCCTCCGACTCATGCCTTTGTTTCCTCCACCCCCTTTCAGATTGAAGGAGAGTGCAATCTCAGCTACAGATTATTCACAACTCTACTGGTGATGAAGAAGAAGAAGTAGAAGAGCATAGTTTTAGTGACTCTTTAGAGATTTTGTTGTACTATTAAAGGTTTAGAAGAGAAAGTTTGGCTTTATGTAAATAATGAGTGTTAATACTTAGTTACTTTGTAGAGATATAATACTACCAAAAATGTCTTTGTGGAATAATTTGCTAGTCTTGTGCACTACACAGATTTGTCAGCCCATAACGAAATTTGTTAGTGTAACCCCTCTTCCGATCAAGAGCTATATGATATGTGATATATATATGTCGTGTGTGTGCGTTCGGAGGAGGGTGTTACATACCACATGCATGTTCTCCTTTAGTTAACTTGCTATCTAATTAATATTGCGGTCCCACATGGAAGGCCTTTGTACTGCGTTGGGAGTTAAGAATCGATTCACTCTAAAAACTCCATTTTAATTATCTACCTCTGTGGTCGCCATTATCTTTAATATACATGGTTAAATACTTAAATTAATTTAAACTAATGATTAGTCAATACATGTGGCTGTGGAGATGGGAAACAAGAGATGCCGTGTTGGCATATATGAATATTCTACGTCCGGGTCCTACTCCATTAATCCATTATTGTCTTAAGACTGAGCTGATCGAGTTAGAGAACAATCAATGGATTGTACCTTCCTGATCAGTACTGTTGCCTGGTTCATCCGGCGCAGAATATCGTCAATATATATAAACTTTTTTGTGTTCGATATATCTGCTGTAAATACTTAGGTTTAATTGGAAGAATATATATGCATGGTTAATGCATATGCAAACCCTCATTACGAACTTAGATCACAAACTAGCTACGTAGTACGTACGTACTACTTAAACTTCTTTTTTTTTTGCGCACGATATATATTACATTAAATTTTTTGTTGGGCGTCCAGTACGCGGTAGATTATTAATCAACACCTTCATCTCTGCTGTAATGTGTCGTTCGGTGATGGTGATCTCGAAATGAGACCCACCACGTACGTACTCCCTGGCATGCATTAAAACGACGCCCAACCATCTCAGTAATTTTTTTATTTATTTATTTTTCCCAACCATCTCACTATATAGAGCATCTAGAATAATGCTGTTCGGTGACGGTGATTCGAAATGAGACCCACCACGTACGTACTCCCTGGCATGCATTAAAACGACGCCCAACCATGTCAATATATAGAGCATCTAGAATGTTGTTCTAGTGAGTGTTACAGGACGCGTCAGAGATCGAGACAGTAACATGCGCGCAGTTGCGTTACGTACGTCGGACCACACGGCCATTTAATTTCATATGATAAAAAATTTCTGCACTTGTTAAAGTGTAGAAATATCTAATCATTTTATATTTTTCTCTTCTCATTGGTGGGAATGAAACTGTCATATAGATCTCTCCTCTTTTTCACCAATAAAAGAAAAAAAATATAAAATGACTAGATATTTTTACACTTTCACACGTACAGAAAGTTTTTCTCATTTCATATATAGGCCCGGGAATGCCATCATCTGCTGCATGCATTTACACAGTATTGGAGCCTTCTGCTCTTTCCGGATCTACTACTTAAAAACAAATTAAACTGCGACTTGATGGGGAGGATAAATGGAACGAATTAAGAGTCACGCACATGCATTATTCAAACCTTCTCAACTAAATCTAACTTTCGAGGTCTTTTTTTTTGTTTTCTAGAAGAAATTAATTAGAAGTTACATATTAAGTGTAATAATAAGGAGGTCTTTATTGTAACATGATTTAGCGTATAGTACTATAATTAAAGATAACATTTACTGTAATGAATTATAGTTGATCTGTTAGAGATTAGAAAATAAATCAAATATATATTAGAGATTTCTAATTAATTTACCTTTTTTCTATTATTTTACCTGTCAATCTATCAAATCGATCAGGTTGAGGTTCATTGTAAAAAAAAAGAAAAAGAAAAAAGAGAAATCAAGTTGTAAGAAGGACGTGTAAAGTAGACAATGAGTGCACGGAGATTAGAAAAATTTTATCTTGAGAGAATATATTAATTGTCGATGTATGGTGCAAAATTAAGTTTGCTGATAATATTCTCCAAAGATTCAACAACCACTTGTAACTTTCGTAAGTGCACTCCAAATGAAAATTAGTTGTGACTCGAGGCCCCTCGAATCGCCTAATTGAGGCTCGATCCGCACGTGCATGTAAAGTCTCCTAACTCATCTAACTAGTAAAAAGAAAAGAACCTTATATTTAAGATCTTCTAATTTTCTTAGATATTTAATGTAGAACAAAACACAATACACACACAATCAAAACCGAAGAAATATTTGAATTCTTAACCAGAAAACCAACACAAGTTGGGGTTATATAGAATAGTTAACAAGAGGAAGGGTAAATGTACGTGCTGATAATGATTCGTTTGATTTATAAGGTAAGGAGTTCAAAATCGTCGAATAATGTTTGAGTTAAATAAATTTCAATTTGATGTCTTCTTAGACATATTTATCATGTGTCGCGTGATCTTTTTTTTTTTTTAAATCAAAAGCCCAGGGAGCCGATTTATTAAATATATAAGAACAAGCTCTGAAATCAGAGATGACACTGACAACAAATCTCAACTAAGTTCGGAGTTAACTAGAACTCCAATGAAGATCTGTTTCAAGAATGAGTACGTCGAAAGACTGTCCGAGTAAACAGAGTTATCTTCTCAATGATAGCCAAATGAAAACTACTGTTGAGATGGCCACATTTTCGGAGATTGTTAACTTCACGACAATAAGCTACTGTTGAGATTGTTAATGGGAGTCGGACTGCTTGAAATTTGCATGGAAAACCATGCATAGACACATCATATTGGGCCAACACGTAGAAATTTTAGGTGATTTTATGAATTTTCAAGAAAAATAATAAACTTAATTATACGTGTCGTATCAAACTGACACCTCAAGAGAGAACTTGAAAACACTTCAATAAGCACTTAATTACATGCCTAGGATTTGAATTGTGGACTCTCGGAGAAAGATTAATTACTATTCGTAAAAACGATAATAAATTAATGTTGTGCGAATATCTCTGATTGGTGGGCCACTTGGACCCCCACACACTTCCACTGACATGTGGGGGTTTAGACGTCCCACCAATTAAGGGCCGTCTCAACGAATTGAACTCGATCTTACCCGTTTTCACAAGTAATATATAAATACTACTCGTGGACTTCAAGTAAACATGAATTTTTGAATTAAACTGCGAGATTAGCTCAAAATTACAACACAATAAGTTTATAATAAATCAAGGTTTGGCCTTCACGACAATTCAAGACATCATTAGAATTTAAAAAAAAATAATAATAAACTGACTCAATTTGAAGGTCGAAAATTAGTATCTATCTACACACCTTCAAGTCTCCATGGGCCGGCGTGACCTACCTTAATAGGGTGTTTGAAATTAATTTTAAACAAAAATTATTTCTACCTAAAAAATGATGTTGATTCTCTTTCAATTTAAAATTTAAAATTATAAAATATGATGTTATGTGTTTGGTAAAAATATTTTTTTAAAAAAATTTATGTGATGTGTTTGGGGCGAGAGAGGAAGCCGCTCGAGCTAGCACGGGGAGGGGTGGGGTGGGGGGGGGGGGGGGTGCCGCAGGGGGGCTGCCCGGCGGGGTGGGGGGGAGGGCACCGGCGTGGGGAGGGGTGAGGGTGCCGGGGGGGGGGGGGGTGCGCCGGCGGGGAGGGGGAGGCGGGGTGGGGGTGCAGGGGGGGTGCCGACTGGCTGGGAGGGGTTGCGGTGGGGGGGGGGGGGGGCTGCGCCGGAGGGGAGGGGGAGCGAGGTGGGGGCGCCGGCGCGGGAGGGGCGGGGGGTGCAGGGGCACGCAGGGGGGGGTGCCGGCTGGGCTGGGAGGGGTTGCGGTGGGGGGGGGGGGGGGCTGCGTCGGCGGGGAGGGGGGGCGAGGTGGGGGCGCCGGAGCCGGGAGGGGCGGGGGGTGCAGGGGGATGCAGGGGGGGTGCCAGCTGGGCTGGGAGGGGTTGCGGTGGGGGGGGGGGCTGCGCCGGAGGGGAGGGGGAGCGAAGTTGGGGGCGCTGGCGCCGGAGGGGCGGGGGGTGCAGGGGCACGCAGGGGGGGGTGCCGCTGGCCTGGGAGGGGTTGCGGTGGGGGGGGGGGGCTGCGCGGCGGGGAGGGGGGGGCGGGGTGGGGGGCGCGGCGCCGGGAGGGGCGGGGGGTGCAGGGGGATGCAGGGGGGGTGCCAGCTGGGCTGGGAGGGGTTGCGGTGGGGGGGGGGGGGGCTGCGCCTGAGGGGAGGGGGAGCGAGGTGGGGGCGCCGGCGCCGGGAGGGGCGGGGGGTGCAGGGGCACGCAGCGGGGGGGGGTGCCGGCTGGGCTGGGAGGGGTTGCGGTGGGGGGGGGGGGGGGGGTTGCGCCGGCGGGGAGGGGGGGCGAGGTGGGGGGCGCCGGCGCTGGGAGGGGCGGGGGGTGCAGGGGGATGCAGGGGGGGTGCCAGCGGGAGGGGTTGCGGTGGGGGGGGGGGGGGCTGCGCCGGGGGGAGGGGGAGCGAGGTGGGGGCGCCGGCGCCGGGAGGGGCGGGGGGTGCAGGGGCACGCAGGGGGGGGTGCCGGTTGGGCTGGGAGGGGTTGCGGTGGGGGGGGGGGGGCTGCGCCGCGGGGAGGGGGGGGCGGGGGGCGCTGCGTCGGGAGGGGCGGGTGCAGGGGGATGCAGGGGGGGTGCCAGCTGGGCTGGGAGGGGTTGCGGTGGGGGGGGGGTGCACCGGCGGGGAGGGGGGGGCGGGGTGGGGAGCGCCGGCTCCGGGATGGAAGGGGGGTGCACGGGGGGTGCAGGCTGGGAGGGAGGCCGGGAGGGGCGGGGGGGCAAGCTGGGAGGGGGGGGCGGGGTGCGGGGCATCGGCGCCGGAGGGGGCGGGGTTCGGGCGGTGCAGGGGGGGTGCCGCGTGAGAGGGGCGGGGTGGGGGGTGCCGGCGCCGGGAGGGGTGGGGGTTGCAGGGGGGGCGCAGGGTGGGGGCATACGCGGACCTAGTACATTGCATGGAGGGTGCCAGTGTCCGGAAGGAGGGGGGCGCCGGTGGTGGGTGGGGGGGGAGGAGACGGAAGGAGGAGGGGGTGGGAGGGAACCCCGTGCGTTGTGCGTTTTCAAAATAAAAACAGGGTCAGAGTTGTTTTTTTTTTTTGAGAGATTTACATAGAGTAAAAAATCTTCTCTCAAAAAAAAATTACTTACCAAACTGGTCAGTGTATCTGTACTCTCTTTTTTAAATTTTAAGAAAAAAAAGATAAAAAATTGTAACCAAACACTCTATCCTCTTGATTACGGTTCTTGGCAGCTTCATGGGCCCTCTTATTAATACACACAAAGTTAAGTTGATGATGACACAATAACACAATAGGGTGGCTACAAAGGACAAGAGGAATAAATGACACGACCCAACAAAATATAAACTCCCTCTGCTACGTACAGTGCTCTTTACATCCCTCCCGCCCCCCTCATCATAAGGTACTAGTTAGATCTCTAGTTTTCTTCCTAGGCCTTGCACATATGGGATGTGGGTGGTCATGGGTTTTGTTTGAGGTTGCTCCTCCTTTGGCCGGACCGTCCTTTTGCTTCTTTGTGGGGGAAGGTAACGGTGGAGGTTCGAGATGTCAAGAGGGTGGATGGGAGCAATGATGGTTGCAGTACGAATACAAAATGTAAAACTCAATATAATGGTAAAGTTTGAGCCTGGGCCACTTTTTGATTGTACGTAGTCCAATGACATCCACCACTGAGAATTCCAATGTCACTCCGGGTTCGATCCTGGGGTGGAGCGCTCCCACCCCACCTCTGTGTCCATCCCGCCACAGGCGGGGGATTGAGCCTTACCTCTTGATTTTTAAATAACTCAACATTGAATGGCGTAGGAAGAGTAACTACGGAGGTAGAAATATATATATATATATATAAGACTAACATTTGCTCAACACTCACATAGCATTAATAGGATAAGAAACAGTACTCATATTAATGAACAACTGTTCTTGAGCTGTCAGATGATCAGATTAAAGGTCCGTCGAATGCTAGCTACTTAACCAGTGAGAACCATCTCCGAAACGTACATTGACTTTTCGATGTCCTATATGGAGACTCCTTAATTTGTTCAGCAATGGCACTAATATTGTCGGCCGTGGTTCATCACCACCATCGCAATGTTCTCCTTTAATTAGTTTGCTATCTAATTAATATTGTGGTTCCACAGTACGTAGTAAAATTGTTCATGCATGTTGGAAAAATAATGTACATGAAATAAATAATCACACGAAACATATAAAATATGATGGCATGAACATCATATACATATCGTCCCACGGATATAGGTAAGATCTTTTTTTTTTCGATAAAAGCTACGGAAGGCCAAATTTTATTAATAAAAAGAGATTGTAACAACCAAAGGGAAACCGAGTGCAGAAAACCAGCAAAATAAAACCAATCTAAAACTCTATGGAAGACCTATCCTATGAGTGAGTTCGTCGAAGAACTGTCCGAGGACGTAAGTCTGGTCTTCGCGAACAACGCTCCATATTTTCTTCATCCGAATCCATCTCAGATATCTCTTGATCAAATGAAAGTTAGGCATGAAAATATTCTCCGCTAGCTTTAGCAAGGTCAGCAACGACCAAAGCCTTCATATGGATATAGGTAAGATCCAATTTCAATCTAAAAAGAAAATACATACATATATATGAGTGCAACAAATTAAGAGAAATAATATAGAATTAGAACATTTAGCTGAGCCGTCCGTAAAGATTTTCTTTAGGGAAGTTATCGCTCCCGTCATATCAATACAACGGAGTCAACGATCTTTCCTTAAATAGAACGACTACAAAGAAGTATCTCCGCACGAAGATGATCTCTCCTCGATGACAACTTCGAGAACACGTTCTCCTTTGTCGATTTACAATAAACTATGGTGCAGAAATTTTCTTGACAAGATCAAAGCAACCCAAGTTGGGATTACAGATGAGAGAGAGAGAGAGAGAGAGAGAGAGAGAGAGAGAGAGCTCATGGTCTATTTACAGAAAATTTCACAAATTTTTTGGGTTAAAATAAAACCCTTTAGCCACCACAAAAACTCCAACAAGGCCTTTGTACTGCGTTGGGAGTTAAGAATCGGTTCACTCTAAGAGCTCTATTTTAATTATCTACCTCTGTGCAAGGTCGCCATTATCTTTAATATACATGGTTAAATTAATTTAAACTAATAATTAGTCAATACATGTGGCTGTGCAGATGGGAAACAAGAGATGCCGTGTTGGCATATATGAATATTCTACGGTCGGGTCCTACTCCATTAATCCAATATTGTCTTAAGACTGAGTTGGAGAACGATCAATAGATTGTACGGCCTTGCGGATCAGTGTTCTGGTTCATCACAGTATATATATATATATATATATATATATATATTAAAAAGTGCATTAAATTTAATAAATATTAGTAAAAAACTCGTAAAATAGTGCAATATTATTAGAAAAATATTATAGTCTTATCTTGTTATTTAGAGTTAATTACATTAAATCATGTTTTCGTCAAAAGTTTTAAATTTAAAAAGTCAATATTTTTTCTAATAATATTGCACTATTCTACTAGCTTTTTACTAACATTTATTAAAATTTAATGCACCTTCATATATATATAAACTTTTTATGTACGCTTTTATTTGGAAGAATATGCATGGTAATGGATGCAAACCCTCGTCTTTTTTTAATCTTGGTTTTCAGCCACGAACTGAGATCACAAAGCTACTACTTAAACTTTTTTTTTTGCGCACGATATTACATTAATTTTTTGGCCGTCTATTACGTGCGCGGTAGATTAATCAACACCTTCATCTCTACTGTAATGTGATGATCGGTGGGGTGTCGATAGGGGTGTTCACTATTCGGTTCAAACCGAAAAATCAAACCGAATCGATCAATTTGATTCGGTTTGGTTCGGTTTGAAAGTGAAAAAAATTTGGTTTGGTTTCAAACCAAACCGAAATTGTAAATTCGGTTTGGTTCGGTTTACAGATCTTGTAAACCGAACCAAACCGATAAAACCGAATTTTAATAATATAATTTTAATTTATACATATGTATCAAGTATTCAGATTTGTTTAATATATACATATATGTATATATATGTATATATGTAAATATACACGTTGTGTAAAGTAATATGGTCATCAAATTTTCACTTATAGATAATATTTCCTCATTATATAGGTTGATTGTTAAATTGAGTCAACATGTGAATATGTGATTAAAGCCTTACCTCCAAAAGAAATAGTAGCTTAAAGTCTTGTTTGTGAAAGGTCCACTTATTTTCGAGTTAAACCAAACCAAATCGAACCAAACCGAATTATATCGGTTCGGTTGGTTCGGTTTGAAAAAATTACGATTTGATTTGGTTCGGGTTGACTCTGGTGATGGTTTGGTTTGATTTTTAAAAAATTCTCTCTAAATCAAACCAAACCATGAACACCCCTAGGTGTCGAGATGTCAAGAGGATGGGAGCAATGAAGGCCACATAAAATTTAAACAAACCACGACAATTAATTTTGTTATACATCTAAGAGAAAAAAATATTATATTTTGAAAAGTGTAACTCCGTCACTTCAAAAAATTCATTAGGTTATCTCGTGCTACTTTCATTTTTTATTTTTAGAGTCATTTTTTCTTTTGATGTCTAAATTTTTATTTTGACATTTAAATTTCTCTTTTGTCATCATTTTTGATATGGTGCAGTATAATAAATTAAATTTAAGTGATAAAAAATTTAGATGTCAAAATAAAATATAGAAAATTAAATTTTAAAACTTAAAAAGAAAAATAATAAATAATATTTGGTGTACATTATCAGGCGATGATATCCATGCAAATTAAATATCGATTAGATGTCTATCATATTATTGTGATTGAACATCTAATTACGATGGCACGCACACCGTTAAAAAAGGTGTGTAAAAAGTATTATTGAAAGTAGTATAGTGTGATGTAGGGCTACCGATGGACATCCACTTTCTGGCTTTCCGACTTTTCCGTATTTTTTTTCGTTTTCAATTATTTTTTATTTTTTCGATTTTGAAAATATATAAATTTTATTTTATTTATAAAATATATACTCTTAAAATCTTATTTCTTAATATTAAAAAATTTTAGACTAAGTTTTTAACTTCTCCTTAATTGTAAGTAGAATCTAATTAAGTTGGTTCTCTTGTAGTATTATTATACCTATTATTATCAAAGATATCTTTTTTACCACTACTTTTAATACTACATATATCTATCATTTGATCGTACTAAATATTTTCGATTACTTTTTGTTTCCGACCCGCTTCTAATTTTCTTATAAAAATAGATGAAAAAAATATTATTTTCGAATCCGACTCCGTTGGCAGCCCTAATGTGATGTAACGAGTCGATCAATAAATTTTTTGAAGGATATGTAATAAATTTTTTCTGTACGTATAAATATTTTTTTAATATGCCATTCACAAGGAGGTGGGCGAATGCGACGGGCAACACTTTTTTACGGTTTTACGTCTGCACTGGCCAGTCATGACCAACGTGGTCGCATTGAAGCCCACGGAAGCCTCCACTCGACGGTCGTCGCGCCACGACAAGCCACCGGCCCCCGGGGAGCACGTGGCACCCGCCACCACCGCTCCCCACGTTCACGTCGCCGTCCTCCCCCTCCCCTCCCTCCTCCTCTTCCCCTTTATTACCCCTCGACCACCCCCCCCCCCCCCCCAACCCGGCCGGCCCATGCCTCTCCTTCTCTGTCCCGTAGCGAGTTAAAACCTCACTAGCTAGCTCCCAGTTGTCTGTATGCACAGAGCCGCAGCAAGAGCGCCTGGAGAAGAACACTCCCAGCTCTCCCCAGAACTCTTGGAAAGAAGCGACCTGACTCGATATATCCCATCTCTACGTCTCTGGGGAGGCGAGCTGCTGATCGGAGGGAGATGGGCAGGGCGCCGTGCTGCGAGAAGGTGGGGTTGAAGAAGGGGAGGTGGACGGCCGAGGAGGACGAGAAGCTGGCGAACTACATAAACGCCAATGGAGAAGGGTCCTGGAGATCACTGCCCAAGAATGCAGGTATACCAATATTTCCTTGTGGGATTATTCTCACAAGAAGTTGCAGCTACCAGTCTTTTGTTTCTCTTTTTTTTCCCTCTTGGTAAGCGTTGGGTGAGGCTTCTGTTTTCTTCTGTTCTGTGATTGGTTTTCCAGTGATGATCCAGTGGAGATATAGACAAGTAATGCATGTCGCTTAGGGTGTCGTACGTCGGCACCGTACGTTGGAGGAACCATGTCTTCTCTCCACCATGTTTTCTGCATTCATTGAGTACAGATCCATGTCTTCTTCCCCAGCTTCCTTCGACTTGCAAGAATAGGGAGACCATAAAGACTGTCTAGAGAGAGAGAGAGAGAGAGAGAGAGAAGAATCTGGTCTTGCGTTATTTTGCAGCCTCTTTTCTGTGGTCTTATACTAGGACATGAGTTCTGATCCTTCCGCTACTCCTTTCTTTTCTATTAAGGTCTGCTGAGATGCGGGAAGAGCTGCAGACTGAGGTGGATAAACTACCTCAGAACCGACCTGAAGAGGGGCAATATTTCTGCAGAAGAGGAGGAAACAATCATAAAGCTTCATTCCTTTCTTGGCAATAGGTAAAAACAAATTAACGGATCATGTGGAGGTCCATGTACGTACGCACGTACATATATACTCGACCCCAGCTTTAATTAATTTGTTCGCTTCCTAAAGATATATCTACTTCTTCTTCATTTGATGATGGTAACAGATCAACAGAGGAATAAGATTATTTTAATGGTTCTAAGGGCTCTGCTCTACCTGGGATTCCTTTAATATTCCCATCCAAGTAGTGGTTGGTAGTGAGGGGACAAAGTTTAATTTCTTACCAAGTAGTGGTCCTTGTTATATCACCATCACGGAGAGTCTGCAACGATGTAGGAGTACTGCCAAAGGAAGACCCAAACCCTATGCAGGATCCACATAAACACCGCAGCCCGCTGGGCCACGGCGTTCTCATTAACTTCTCCTGGGCATTCACTGTGTTCATGGGTGCATCTACGTATAGTGCATGGCCTCCACGGATTTTAGAACAAAGAGAAAAAGAAAAAGAGAAGTTGATGTGAGGATATTTAAGTGGGAAAAGAGAGGTTGACGTTGGCATTTGAGGTCTGAGAAAGATTTAGTGTACTTTTATATTATATTTTAAGTGTAATATAATTAGGTAATAATTTATGTAGCACCCATCACATGAGGAGTGATTATAAAGTGGCAACTTAATTGTTAGATGTCACATGGACTTGTTACCTAATCATGTTACACTTAAGTGTAATATAAAAGTGTACTAAATCTTTCTCTTGAGGTATAATTTCCTTGGAGGTTCCTTTGCGAGAAATATTTACTCCTGAGGCGGATCTAAAATTGTATTTTAGTAGGGTCCTAATAACAGTGCATTCATATAAATTCAGTGAAATCAGTTATGATAAAAAATTATCTGCTCAGTATAAATTTTTTTTTAATGAGATCACAAGACTCCACTAAATATATGTTAGATCCGTCTCGGCTGTCCAGTATCAATACTCGCAAAACGGCCGGTCTGCTGTTACGACGACAATGAACCTTAAATGAGAGTGTTGATACGATTTGATCGAGTATTTTAACCATTTTAATCTGAGTAGTAAGTATTTCTCTTCTTTTGCTTGATTGTGGCTTAGGTCCCTTATTCTCTCCCAATTTCTTTATTTCCTCATTTTTATTAAAAGAAAATCAACAAAAAAGTTGGCATTTGAGGTTGACCTCTTGATCTTGACTCATACCTTTCTAGCTGTCTTGTGCCCCACTAATAAAACAGCACGATAAAGAGATATATATATATATATATATATATATATATATATATATTGTAAAAGTATACTTTAATCTCATATTAAATATAGTGAGAAATAAATGCGTTTATAAATTAATATGATCTATTCTTTTTCTCTCAAATGAAGATAATATTTTTTGTAAGAGACATGCTGAAAATTTTACCCATGGTTGACTAAAGTCTATGAAAAATGAAAAAGAGACAAGTGTTTTGTCTGAATATTTTGTGACAACAAGATCGGTATAACACCTTTATCCTTACTACTCAGAGGAGTTTTTTTTTTATATAAACAAAACTGATCATTCCTTGATGTAGTTACTTGAATGTTCTCTTGCATAAAAGTTTTGGATGTGAAATATTTGAAGAGGGTGCATGCATGGTGGTGCCCTTCCCGCAGGTGGTCATTGATAGCAGGGCATCTCCCCGGGAGGACGGACAACGAGATCAAGAACCACTGGAATTCCCACCTCAGCCGCCGGATTCACAGCTTCCGACGGAGCAACAGCGACAGCACACCCGTGATCATCGACCTCGGCAGGATCGTCGGCATGGGCCGCAGGCGGCGGGGCGGCGCCGGCAGGACGAGCAGATCAGCCATGAAGAAGAAGAGCATCATGGAGTGGCCCACCGCCGGTCATGACAACCAGAGGGGGGACGACAGCACCGCCGTCCCAACAAACCAGGGGGGGCAGAGCGAGCTGTGCTGCGGCGGCGGCGGCGCGAGCACGGGGAAGGCCATCCAACCAGACTGTGCGTTGCCCCACTGCGAACCCGCCGGCGACTCCCAGATCACGTTCTTGGGCGACGAAGAGCAGCTGGCCGGGAGCAGCGAGATACTGATGCTCTGGGAAACGAGCGAGGAGTTGGGGAGCGAGCTGTTCTGCTGTGGTGGGGAAATGGGGGACGGGCTCATGGGCGCGAGTGAGGACAGCCGGTGCTGGGTCTCCGGCGAGGACAGGGCGGAGAGCGGCGGGTGGAGCGCCGTGAGCTCTCCATGTGATGACAGGGAGGGGGAGCTAGGGGGCACCACCATGAGCTCGAGCTGGGCGGGCGAGGAGAGAGACGGGGCGCCCACCCCGGCCTCGAGCGGGTTAACCGAGTTCCTGGTCGCCGCTGCCTCCGTCGACGGAGTCGACGTCACCAGCGCCGGTGCCACCGCCGACCAGCCTGACGACGCGGGGAAAGGGGAGTGCAGCAGCTCGGCGGTGGAGAGGTGGTTGGACACGGAGTTAGAGGAGATGGCGGCTCGGCTGTGGGAGGAGGAAGCTGGGGGGGCGTGGCCATGCCAGTGGCACGGCGCCCCGGAGCTCCAGCAGTTCTCCATCGAAGAGGTGTGGGCTCTGGATAGCTGGTTGCTCTCGGATGTCCTGTAGAAAATTTCTCAAATTTGTCTTGCTCTCTCTAGCAACACCTTTCCAAGCTAGGAAATATCCTGTAGAAAATTTCTCAAATTTGTCTTGCTCTCTCTAGCAACACCTTTCCAAGCTAGGAAATATCCTGTAGAAAATTTCTCAAATTTGTCTTGCTCTCTCTTGCAACACCTTTCCCCAGTGCCTAGCTAGGAAATATCCTGTAGAAAATTCCATTCCTTTCTGGTCCCGTAGCATTAATTCTTTGTCCTCTTCTTTCATTTTTTTTAACTCTCATCTGATGTGTTATTCCTGTCTTTGGGTTCTATTTCTACTTAATAATGAGATGGGAGCATGGTTTTCTCATGGGCAGTTGTTTAATTTTTCTGTAATACGTATATATATATATATATATATATTATATATATATAATGGTAGAGATGGTGATATTTTTCGAGACCACTTCATGCGCATTATTGCGTACCATATGTAAGAGGAATCTCAAGAAAGTTTGGGTCAAGATCCAATTAGAAATTATTTAACATTTTTTTCACCTGAAACGTAGATTAATCATAATTTGATTAAGAAAGTTGATCGATCTAATTACAGGCAACAATATATATATTGGTACTGATCAACGAGTGTGTTAGTGGTTAACCCTCCTCCATATACTTCAGAGTTATGAGATCAAGGGTTCAAATTTCACGTACATATAATAGATTTGTGCGGAATTAATTAAAGATGATATATAATAAAAAAAAACAACAACAACAAGATTGTTTAGAATCTCTTGTCAAATGCTAGAAAAAGAAAAAAAAAGTTATCACAAAAATCAAACCCCCACATGTTAAAATTTTTTCTCACTCTAATTATTTCCTATCAAACAAAATCTTTCTCAACCAAGAATATTTATAACAATTAATTACATGCATGACGTTAAGTATTCTCCACCATATTCTTGGGTTGTCAGGGTTACAATATATAGTACAAGTAGTCACATTTTCCCTTTGTTATATCATACAAGATCGGTCGATATTATTTATGCATATATATATATATATATTCACATAAAAAAGAAATATTTTTCTCTCTCAAGCCAGTATGATCAAATGATTCCATATAAACGCATTCCATAAGTGTGGAATACTAACAACAAAAATTCAAATTAAATATTTTTTCAAGAGAAATGTTCTATGTATGCATCGATGTCATCTGCCCACAAACATCTATAGATATAAGTAATGTAAGTTCCGTCCATGAAAAATATTTGGTGCACACACCACCTCTCGATGGTGTGCGCGTAAAGAGAGAAATTTATTACACTTACACATTGCACGTGTGACTAGACAATAATATATATGACACTTCTCACGTGATGAGTGATAAAATGACAATTCAATTGTTAGATGTCACGTAAATTTGTTGACTAATCACGTTACACCGAGTGTAATAAATCTTTCTCCGCCTAAATTACCGTAAGTGTGATTGACTGGCGCCATTATAACGAGAGGATGAGCATTTAATGGCCGTTCAATTTATAAGTACATTAAGGAGAGGCGGTGTGCGGCAAGTATTACTCCTCCCCCACCCCCCTATTCACTTGTGTCGAACAAGTCTCGCACGTGCGCACAAAACATTTATGTTCTTCCACATTACACGGCACTCATGCTGCACGAGGCGGTGGGGCATCAATTGTGGGCGTTAGGACAGAAACAGATGTGGACCCCACTGGAAGACAAACTTTAACGTAGATGGCTTCCCGGTTAGCCGCCAGGTCACGGCGGTCTGAAAGATCAGGTCAGTTCGACGACAAATTTATGGGTTTGATTTCATTTTGGGTCGATTTATAAGAATTCTTTTCGACCTATAAATTTTTAATTAGATTTAAAAATTCAATCCGACTTCGTCTATGAATCGGACTCGAGTTTTAAGTTCGATCCGACGGTTAACCCGGCCCGTGTTCTTTTCTTTTTTCACATTTCAAATCTTAAATTTTACTTAGTTAAAATTATGTTATTTTACTTTAAATAAGTAATATTAAAATTCTGTTTAATTGAGTGAGATCATAATTTTTATATTATTAAATATATTATTATTATTATTAATTTAATTTTTATTAAATTATTCAGGATGGACCGAGTAGTTGAGCTTTACATTTTTGTAGAAATATTGGATCCGCCGACATATCTTAGACTTGGGTTAAATTTGAACTTTCATATTAATGAGTCGGACCTAAACCAGACTCACCTAAGCCCAACCATATCTGACCCATTGACAACCCTAATGATAACTAGATGTGTGCTACATTATCTATGTCATCAAATTAAAGAAAAAAGGATATCTGGTAACAATATAGGGCCGGTTGAGATGCAACTTGTAATAAAAATCATGAATATGTTATAAAAAAATATTTATATCAACTCATATTTAGAGTTTTTCGTGAGTTTATACCCACACTCTATTTATATATACCATAAATCAACTCATAATAAATTTATGAAAAACACGTTTATGGAAAGGTATTTGATTGTATAATAAACTCAACTGAGTTTATGATGAACTCATTTTTAAATCTCTAAATATTATAATATAAAACGAGTTTATGATAAATGTGAACATCTTTATGGTGCGCATCTAACCGATCGCAGCATAATATCCATGGCATTTTTGCAGCATTTGATATTTAAGAGTGAAATTTTTAAGAATATTTTAACAGAGATGTCATTTTGTTTACTAGTAGAAAGATGACATATTTGCAATATTTGTCTCTTACTGTATTGGTTTACAGACAAAATTCCCTGGTAAGAAACAACAGGCGCTCGATGTGGCCACGAATCATGTCGATCGATGTCGGTTTGACTGGTGGATGTGAGGTCGAGATGACGCCAGCCCTGAGGCTTAGACGTCACCATCTCCAGTTATCACCAATTATAGCTGTCGACGGAGTGGACTAAAAGTTTTGAGAGGAGACCGACGTGATGAAAGGGACAAATAATATCTGGGAGTACGTAGTTAAGGGGTATTTAATTTTGCATTTTGAGGAGGATATTGTTGTAATAAATCATTAAGCAGGTACTTTTTGTGATGATTTCTCGAAGATATTTAGGGAAGATTTATTTACATGTACCAGAGCATCGAGGGGGTACTTCACTTGAGCTGTTGCAGAGTGTCAATTACACATAAAAACAAAAACAAAAATCAGAATTGTTGTCTTAAAGTCTTAAGCTTTGGAGGGGGGGGGGGGGGCAGGGGTACCCTGGGTCATAGACGGACCCAGAAAAAATTTCAGTGGGGTCACTCCTTTTAGAAAATTTTTTAACCAATTAATGTAATGAAAAATTTTAGACTCATTAATAAAGTTTTAAAAATTCAGTGGGGTCACATGACCCCACTGGTTCTTCATTGGGTCCGTCCATGTCCTGGGTAACTCGTTACCTCTGGATAACTCTACCCCACCTCAAAAGGTGGTATAGGGTCATAGGGTGGGTTTTTTTTAATTATCATTAAATTTTAAATATTATTTTATTATATATCTCTGAAAATTATCTCACTTTTAATTGTAAAAAAAAGATAAATTGAGTCAAAGTTTTAGTTGACTAAAAAAATAAAAAGTAAGTTAATCTACCCTTGATAGTGGATAAATTGCAAAAGTTACTGCCAAAGTTTTGACTTGAGTATATGTCAGGTTAAGGGGTATGTCGACGGTTAGGGAGAAATGACAGTTTGATTGGGGGGGGGGCAAATTAACCGAGTTAATTTTTGAAAAAGAGGGGTTAAAGGCCACCTATTTAGGAGGGTTAAAGTTAATCTCTTTTAACCCCCCAATCTATTTGAGGGATTAAGTAACCCCCGGAGAAGGTTCTTATGGATGGGGGTTTGGGTTGGTGGTTAGGGAGGAATGTGGGTTAGGTTACAAGGTTCTTTGGTGAGGGGGTTTTCTTAACCCGGAGGTTAATAGATTAAAAGAAGGGGTAAAGGTGGGATTAAGATACACCACCCTTCTGGTGGGTTATTTTAACCTCCCCTCCCCTAACCCTGGGCCCAACTTAATTCTTCTAAACTTATTTTGCGTAAAGTATGAGTTAAACAACCCCAAAATAACTAAAAATTATTTTATTTTTTTTGTCAAACTGAGCTAATTTAGTGTGCACTTGCCATGCAGCACATGACACTAAACAAAAACAGCTGAGTTGAGAGTGACAAATAATATATATAAAAAAATTTGTTGTCCGCTTTAGACGTCTGTGCCAAGCTCAAATAAGATGAACCCTACAGCCATCAATGTGTTACAGATCCCACCCTTCTTGAGTTTGGGATGGACAGAGAGCCAGCAGGGCACCATGCCCAATAATGTGATGATAAATACGATGCTCTAAAGTCGCTTGGAAAGACATGCGAGACCCACCCTCCCTCTTATGTCTGGATGGCAAGTCCTACCCAATAATGTGATGAAAAATACCATGTCCTAAACTTTGCTCAGAAGGGCATATGCATCTTTTTTTCCCCTCGTCGGATACTCCAACCTAGGAAATCATGACATAGCAGGCACTTGGTTTCATCAGATCAGGTAGTGCAGCCGTCAAATGTTACTTCTCCTGAATTGTTAGAACTAACGTGATTTCGAACATGGCAAAACAGTGTCGGCCTCTTACACATATACACCAGGGTTTCTGGAAAACGCACACCAAACATTAGCTCTCCGCATCGGTCTACCAGGCTACACATCATCTTGTGCTACAAAAAAACTAGCCTTTCTCATCCACCACCACAAAGGAGTGGTAGGAATAGCAACTTCTCCGGTGGTCATTTCCTTGGGAGTCTGCATTGTGCTCTGCCAGGCTTGTGAGAGACTTGAGATCAGGATCAAGATTCGTGTGTGGGAGACCCATCTCTCTGAGAACTTTCGTCGAGCAGATTGGGAAGCTGTTCTTGGCCGTGGTACTCAGATTCATCGTCCGAGGATTTGATGCACGAGCAGGGCCTGTCTTCTTCCTCGGAAGTCTGGATGCCGTCCTGCCCACTGTTGAATGGCAGTTCATGGGTTGCTGAGCAGTGTGGCTGTGCTCTCATCTGCACGGACCTTAACAGCGCGGTTCGCCTCAAGTCTGCAGTGTGGCACATGTCGTTGGGCGAAGACGGAAACCTGCCTTCGGAGTCGGACCCACGGCGTGGATGGGAGCAAACAACGGCAGAAAGACTGCAGCCAGGCAAAGGGTATGGATTCGATGATGGAGATGGGGCATATGGTTTCTGATATCTGTGGGGAGAAACTGGGCTGGTTGGGCGGCTAACAACATCAGACTGGATTGGTGTCATCTGGAAAGGCGTCTCACAGTACCGAGAGTCATCTGAATCTTCAGACATAGGGGAGTACTGTGACAACACCTCATCCCTGTTGTGATACCATTCAAATAAGTCATGAGTAAGAGAAATGTGTAATGGAATGCTGCTTGAATGGTTATATTGCAGTTGTCTTTAAATTTGTGAAAAGAAAATGCCAATACCAAAGATGTGGATTGAAAGAAATTTGCATATAATGTATTCCACTTAAACTCACAAGCTAAAACCGAATTGCACTGCCGGAGACATTACCCGTGGAAGCTGGCTGAAACATAAAAACATCAATTGTGCAACAAAAAGTTTCATGGAGAAACTTGTATACAGAGGAATTAACACCCTTCACTACTTAAGATGCCGCGTTTTCCATTGACCTAAACCACAAAAATATGTAGCAGAAATTGTTGATAGGAACCTTCTACAGAGTGGTAGTAACATCTGAAACCTCTAGATTTCTGATAAAGGTTAGTTGGGATTTTTCCAGTGATATTTCCTGTACGATTTCATAATTTTGTGGGGACCCCATGATCTGAATTCGTCAATGGAACAAAGATTGAATTCGTCAATGGAACAAAGATTGACGCCCTGTATCCACAAAAATGTTCAAAAATGGGGGACCAAAGCAAGAACAGTTCCCAACATCTGCCATCACTCATCAGAAGATTGACTTGAACTTTGCTCATTGGGAGGTTATCTTCCTAAGATAGCATATCCCATCTATGCATATACACACAATCCTAAGCATGTAGACCATAGCCTGAATGATAAGCTTGTTCCAAGCAAATAAAGAAAATGAAAGCAATAACATGTTAAGCAACCAAAGGCAGGCGTGCATACAAGCTGAACTGACCCGAGTACTGTTCTGCCCAACCTTGGGTTGTGCATCTCAAATCGAGATTGAATTCATCTTTAACTTAGTCTAGTAAGGTAAAACAACTGTTTGAACTCAACTTCTTTAAATACTCATGAGGTCAAGTTCAAGCTGAGCCAAACTCACATAGAGCTAAACTTGATTTTCAATATAACCTTAAAAGAATCATCATTTAACACCAAGACCTAGTTAATTCCAGAGTCATCCACCACTCCCGTGGGGGGGGGGGGGGGGGGGGGGCGCAGTTGCACACCCAAAATTCAACATAGCAGTGGGTTTCATAATCCCAATCCCATTTGCAAGTAAATCCATAAGAACATATTCATTACTTTTGTAATTTTAAAACACAGAAAAGAAATTAAGCAAGCTCGTTTGCAAATGCAAGCCAGTCAGCCAGACTTGTACTTGAACTGGACATGTTTATGAAACAAGCTTCAAACATGTTCGAACCTGGTTTATTTACTTAATAAATAAGCTGAATTTGAGTATCGGTTGAGTTTAAACTCAAGTAACTCATCAAATGTATTAATTCATTTGACCATAACCAAACAGAAGCTGTAACCAAACAGAAGCTGCAAGCATCACCAGCCGGTGTGTTAAAGATCCCTGTAAGAGTACATAAGCATATGCTCCAGAAGACTAGAACCCAGAAGAGATGCGAAAAGAATTTGCATCTTCATTTTGACATTGTATAAGCATTTGCATCATTTTGACATTGTATAAGCTGTAATCAGCATAATTTCTCTCTGGTCTTGGTGCCTTCTGGGTGGATAAAAGAGAGGGATCTCAGAGAAGAGATTAATAATTTCTCCTCAACCTCCTTTCTCCTTTCTTATCCCTCCCTCCTCATCCATGGTCAGCATCATCCTGTTACTCTGCTCCTCCTGAACTTCTTTCTCCTCCCCCTCTTCCCTCTTATTCTTGACTTTAGTAGAGATTTCTTCACTGGAACTTGGACAAACAGAGGTCTTGGAGAGATCTAACAAATAGCAGACAGTGGGCATAATTTCCAAAAAAAACAATGATGACTGAGAAAAGCCTCATGACATCTGTTTCAAACTTAAGAGCCAATACAGATTTCAATGAAAACCTCGTGCTAATCTGAAGCCCAACTTCAACTATTCATGCCAAACAATGTAAAAAAAACCATTGACCTGAGGGCCATGTGGAGAACAAATAGTCTCACATCGGTTATTGTGGTGAGCATCATGTGCTTATGACCCTGGGCCTCAAAAGAGGGGGGGGGGTGGGTGTTGTAGCAGGTGCTTTAGCTAACTTTTGGTCCCCTTCTCCCCAAGAAATACAATATGGGAGTATCCTGGGCAGCAGGTGCACAGCCAAAGTTCCACATAGCAGTGGGTATCATAATTCCATCCCTTTTGCAAGTAAATAATAATAATAATAAACAAGCTCGTTTGCAAATGCAAGCCAGTCAACCAAACTTGTACTCAAACTGGACATGTTTATGAAACAAGCTTCAAACATGTTCAGACTTGATTTATTTACCTAATAAATAAGCTGAATTTGAGTATTGTTTGAGTTTAAGCTCGAGTAACTCATCAAGTGTATTAATTCATTTGACCATAACCAACCAAACAGAAGCTGCAAGCATCACCAGCTTGTGTATTAAAGATCCCTGTAAATGTATATAAGCATATGCTTCAGGAGACTAGAACCCAGAAGAGTTGCGAAAAGAATTTGCATCTTCATTTTGACATTGTATAAGCTGTAATCAGGATCATTGTCTCAGGTTACCTTCTGGTGGATAAAAGAGAGGGATCTCAGAGAGGAGATTAATAGTTTCTCCTCAACCTGTTTTCTTCTTTCTCATCCCTCCTTCCTCATCGATGGTCAGCATCATCCTGTTACTCGCTCCTCCTGAACCTCTTTCTCCTCCCCCTCCTCCCTCTTATTCTTGACTTTAGTAGGGATTTCTTCACTGGAACTTGGACAAACAGATATCCTGGAGAGATCTAAGAAATAGCAGACAGTGGCCATAATTTCCAGAAAAAACAATGATGGCTGAGGAAAGCCTCATGGCATCTGTTTCAAACTTAAGAGACAATCAACGAAAACCTCGCGCTAATCTGAAGCCAACTTCAACCATTCATGCCAAACAATATAAAAAAACCATTGACCTGAGGCCATGTGGAGAACAAATAGTCTCACATCGGTTATTGTGGTGAGCATCATGTGCTTATGACCCTGGGCCTCAAAAGAGGGGGGGGGGTGTTGTAGCAGGTGCTTTAGCTAACTTTTGGTCCCCTTCTCCCCAAGAAATACAATATGGAGTATCCTGGGCAGCAGGTGCACAGCCAAAGTTCCACATAGCAGTGGGTATCATAATTCCATCCCTTTTGCAAGTAAATAATAATAATAAACAAGCTCGTTTGCAAATGCAAGCCAGTCAACCAAACTTGTACTCAAACTGGACATGTTTATGAAACAAGCTTCAAACATGTTCAGACTTGATTTATTTACCTATAAATAAGCTGAATTTGAGTATTGTTGAGTTTAAGCTCGAGTAACTCATCAAGTGTATTAATTCATTTGACCATAACCAACCAAACAGAAGCTGCAAGCATCACCAGCTTGTGTATTAAAGATCCCTGTAAATGTATATAAGCATATGCTTCAGGAGACTAGAACCCAGAAGAGTTGCGAAAAGAATTTGCATCTTCATTTTGACATTGTATAAGCTGTAATCAGGATCATTGTCTCAGGTTACCTTCTGGTGGATAAAAGAGAGGGATCTCAGAGAGGAGATTAATAGTTTCTCCTCAACCTGTTTTCTTCTTTCTCATCCCTCCTTCCTCATCGATGGTCAGCATCATCCTGTTACTCGCTCCTCCTGAACCTCTTTCTCCTCCCCCTCCTCCCTCTTATTCTTGACTTTAGTAGGGATTTCTTCACTGGAACTTGGACAAACAGATATCCTGGAGAGATCTAAGAAATAGCAGACAGTGGCCATAATTTCCAGAAAAAACAATGATGGCTGAGGAAAGCCTCATGGCATCTGTTTCAAACTTAAGAGACAATCAACGAAAACCTCGCGCTAATCTGAAGCCAACTTCAACCATTCATGCCAAACAATATAAAAAAACCATTGATTGAGGAGGGCCATGTGGAGAACAACTAGTTCCACATCAGTTATTCTGGTGAGCATCATGTGCTTATGACCCTGAGCCTCTAAAACTCAACACCATGGTTTTGGGTTTCTAGAGGGTATCAGAGTGGGCCTTGGGCCACCCAATATTTTCGCCTCCACCCCCTTCATTTCCGCGGCTCAGGTTTGTCTTCTACTATTGATGCTTAAGACGGGCTAGCTGTGAGGGGGAGTGTTGAGGAGGGCCGTGTGGAGAACAAATAGTTTCCCATCGGTTATTCTGATGAGCATCATGTGCTTATAACCCTGGGCCTCTAAAACTCAACACCGTAGTTTTGGGTTTCTAGAGATTTCCTCAATCTAGTATTAACTAATAAAAATATGCAATGTATTGGACGCATCCATATGTTCTGGGATAGCTCTGACACATGGATTCAAAATTAATTTCATGACCATCACAGGACACCGAGAAATCCTTTCCTTAGAGTCGCACCACTTGTTCAGCATACTAGTGGGAAAAGAGAACATTTCATCTCTACAGGCACAAGGTGTCAGGGAAGAAGAATTAGTCGGACAATCAGAGGCCACAGTAGACAGAAGTTGCTCCTTGTAAAGAAGTCAAAACACGACCCAGCATATTTAGTGAAGACCATTAACAGTTCAACTTCATCTAGCATAACGTGGCTTTAAATAAAATATAATCACCTTGGAGATGGAGAAGGTCTGGAAGAATACAAACAAGTCTACTAAAATATGTATCCTGGAAATGTTTCCTAATCTAGCTCTTTAGAAGCCTCCTGATACGACCGAAACAAAAGTATGCTATCCCCAGTCCTAAATATTGGAATAACAGCGTCACCAAAATTAGGAACTGGACACAAACATCTGCAAATTACTAATTCATAAGAAGATGATAAAAGTGACCATGGGTCCTTAATTTCAGGCGGTCTGAACCAGAAGAAGAGTACCACAGAAGCATATAAAACTCCAGAAACAACCTTACATATCCATCAAAGAGCACAAACGTGCACAATTTTGTAGTGGAGGAAAGGTTTCCACTAAGGGAACTGAGAAGACAGTAAAAAAATCATAACACAATCTCCGAAACAGTAGTTCCCCATAATTATTGAAGAAATAAACTGGACGGGGAAATACCTCGTGTAGCACATGCTGATGTCCGACCTCGCAGGAGATTCCATGAGATTCTCAGGTAGGGATTCTCCCACGCTCAACCCATTTAGACTGAATGCCATTATCTGAATAAACAATACCCATATCAGTCACCACCATCCAGAATCACTCAGACAGAACAGATCAACATTCTTTTCCTCATACTAACAACTAATGATTCGAGAACAATACCACACAATGCCTTTTTTTTTTGCAGCTACATAGAAAGCAAATCCATCGAAAAACAAACAAATGCGTCATCAGGAGAAACCAAGAACAACTTTGCATACTGTCCAATCATGGCAGGAGGAGATCGAGCACCCAAGGAAGAAGAATGTGCACGATTTCGAAGGGGGCACATACCTCACTAAGATAGCGCTTGTGGGAGTGGAAATTGTCGAGGTAGACCTCGTCCTCCGCCGGATCCCGGCTCCTCTTCCCATTGGGCGAGCACGATACCGCCCCCGCCGAGGGCGACGGCGAGCACACCCGCCGCCGCCGCCCCCACCCGGCGTCGCCTCCCAACCCATGACACCCCTCGCGCCCCCCCCCCTCCTCTCGTTCGCACCAGCACCGCTCAGGGTTGGACACCGCGCCTACCCAGAAGGCCGCAGCACCGACCCACCATCAGAACTCGCCACCACTCCAACCGCCGCAGGCGCGCGCGCACTCCTACCCATGTTCTTGGACGCGATTAAAAATCGAAAAGACCGGGGAAAAGGGAAAGGCGGCGGCTTTTTCTATCCCGCTTCTGCGGACGCAGAGGGCTGCCGGGTCTCTGTGGCGATGGCTGCTCCCCCGCACGGCATCGCTTTCGCTTGGGACGAGAACGGCGCGCTCCAGATTGGGAGCGTCTCTCGAAGAACCACGCGCTGGAGGGAGGAGAGATGCGTTGCCGACTGGGACGGGACGTGTCGGCATTCGCAGATAGCTAACTGTGCTCCTGGTCTGCTGCCTCGCGCATCTCCTGCCACCTTTGTAGGTACCACCTAACTCCGGATATATATTTTTAAAAAGGAGACCATAATTTTTAGGATAAGGTTATTGGATCTTGATTTGCCTCACTTTGTGATTATAAAGTTAATAAATTTCAATTTAATGAAAGAGAAATATTGTACACAAGGAGTGCTCGGTTAAAAATCCTTCAATCTACACTTCAAGTCTTCACTTCCACACACATTTTAAAATAATAATAATAATAATATTTACTAAAAGACTGCTTTGTGTTGTGCCTAGTTCCAGCTTCCTCCTGCTGGTAAACTTTTAGTACAAAACAAAACAGTTAGAAAGATAGGTTCACCTTTTAGTGCAAAACGGACGGGATTAATGTGTTCCAGCATTCCCTTCTGCTGAAGCTTCTTAACAGGTTAAAGCAGGGAAAACATATGTAACAAAAAAAACATAAAAAGAAGCCTTTTTTTTTATCAGAGACAGGTTTCGATCCTGTGACCTGTGGGTTATGGACCCACCACGCTTCCGCTGCGCCACTCTGATTTTTATGTTCTTTACCATACGAACATATAAAGAGGTCTGTAAAAAGCCTAACATCCTACCCTTTTCCACCGCCTCGGGCCTCCTCTTCCCTGGATCCTTTATCTAGAGAAATGGGAAGAATGTAACAGTGCTGTGTTATTTTGCTACTCTTAATTTTCTGATTTATAGGGTGTTTGAGAACGCTTACTTTCAAAGACTCTCTCCCTAAACAAATTATGATGTTCCAAATTTTGTCTTAAATCTTAAAATTGAGAAAAAGTGATATTATATGTTTGGCAGAAGTATCATAGTTTTTTAAATTTTGTGTAAACCTATTTAGTAGATATATATATTTTAAATTAAGATAAATTAATTAACAATCTCTATTAAATATTTGACTTATTTTCTAATCCCTAACAAAATTATAATTTATTATAATAAATATTATCCTTTAATACAATATATGTTAAATTCAATTACAATAAAGATCTCTATGTTACAGTTAGAAATCCATAATTAATTTACATTTTAAATTACTAAAGTGACCACGACAAAATTCAAAAGACATTGTTATCTATAAAAAAAATAGCTATTAACATAGATTATAATGTCATCAAATTATAAGCAATATCGACGGTCAGTCATAGTTTCCTAAACTACGATGTTGTGCAACATTATGACGATTTGGAGCTCTCTTGGCAACCTGTTATTTTGGTACGTTAGATACAAGACAAATTTGCAACTTTGCTAGATCCCTTAAATGAGAAAATTTTAGTGTACTTAAATTTTGTATTTGTACTTCTCTTTTTTCATTGGCCAACGAAAAAAGTACACGATAGTCATCCAATGAAAAATAAGAAATACAAATACAAAGTGCAAAACTCATGGGCACTAAACTTTTCTCCCCCTAAAATTCCATTTTTGTTTCACTTGAAATGTTTGCAACTTCATAGGAAATATCGAATAATTATGTAATTTGCACTTTAATTTAATGAGACTGCATATTCCATAGATAGTTTGTCCCTTCCACAACGAATCTTATATATATGGAGTTTAGAATCTATAATCCAACGGGGCATTTTTTTCCAAAAGTTTGGGGGGAAAAGGACATCATCTTTAATGCATCAATTGACTTGGGAAGCAAAAACATCAGCTGTGGCAGCTTTCACTGAAGTCACCATGATGTGGTTTCAAATGGCAACGGTAGACACTTAAAGGATAGCCAATGCCACCATGCTCAGGACAGCAGTAACACTGGCACACTGCCATTGTTGCAGTGAATGCACAGCAGATATACTCTCTCTCCTTCTGACACACACACACACACATTGGAAACCTGTAACATAACTGGGAAACACCGAAACAGGAAGAGAGTATAGCTGTTTGCAGGTGAATTCTCATAAACTTTCCGAAACAAACAGATAATTGGCCATTTACATGCTATGTGCATCTTTAATCACGGTAATGATCATATGGACCCACCAATCAGAAAAGTGAGCCATAAGTTTCTGTATGTTCTACAGCTTGGCAATAACATAAAGGAGTTATGCAAGCACAATACAAGATCATTTACAAGGTACCTGTTTTTCCCCAATTGAACAAATAATGAGGTTTCGTTCTATGGCTATTACTGGGGTGGTTCATATCTCAATAGATTTACTTATTTCTCCACCAGGAATCCAAGGTTAAATAAGCAGGAAGCAAAACATCATGCGGTGAAATGGAAGTGATCTGGCGATATGGAAAATCATGGGACGGCATGTGGGTGTATGCAAACTTCCATATAATCTTATAAAGAGAAGGGAGACAAGTCACAATGCATACCTACATTATGAAATCAGCAACTACCTCATCTATCAGACAACTTATAACTTCCTCCTCAATTTCTACTCCAGCCTCAAATGCTTCCACTTCAAAATCAGCCCACCTTCCCAAGTGACTGCTCATGTCTTTGTCCACTAGCTCATCTACCATCCAGTCACCCATGCTCTTCCAACAAGAAATCTCTTTGTAGACTTCATCTGCAAATTGATCCTCTCTTCCAATCACCGCAATTCCTTTGGCCCAAGCCTGACAGCCTGCTTTGAAGTAACGGCTGCACTTTGATTCTAAGCATTCACCTATACAGTCAAACACCACCTTCCTCCACGCTCTATGATTCTTGTCCTCAGGTCTGTTTCTAGAACCAGTTTTCTTATTTTCCAACATGTCAAAAAGTAGTGGATCCAAAGAGTAGTTCATGCAGCCTGATCCCTTACCCTCAAAATCAATGCCCACACTCCGAATAACCTCCCTTATGTACTCCAGTTCCTGCTCGGGATTTTCGGTAGGAGCTCTGCTGACTCCTGAAGCTTGTTCTTCATTTGCACTCTCTACATATGAGGATGCGGAATCAGACAGATCCATTTCTGCTTCCCCTGATGGGTTTTTGCTGCTCAGCCTAACAGAGTCTTGAGCTCCAACTGAAGAGCAGATCTTGCTCCCTGAAAAAAGGAAAAAATGGCTTAACTTTCATGAAAATGGTGAATCACAAAGAAAGCAAACAACTGCTGTAAAATTTCTTACCATTATTACTGTCAGAACCATCTGAACTGCAGCTTTCACTTGAGAAGGATGCTTCAAGAATGGAAAGGGGACTTGGATATGGTTGCCCAGGTTCTTTCTGCGCAACACTACCACTACTGCTACATTCAGCCATACTTTCCGCTCCCTAGACTCAGCAATTGCAATTGCATATATATCAGAGATCAGAAATTATGGATATCAATGTAAGACACCAATTTTTAAGGACTACAAATAATCCAAAATTGACAGGAGAATAAAAGAAAGCAGAAAAATTGAAGAAATTCACACCAACTTGAATCCCATTATAAATCTAGGACCACCATAAGTTTGTGAGGGCTTATTGCACTTTCCAGGTGATGTGGCAGCCTGTGTGATGCCACACAGGGAGCCACATGGCGGAAAGTGGCAAGCGGCGGCGGCCACCAATGGCCGGCAATGGCTACTCCTAACCCAAAGTCACCGATTTCTAGCCAAAAGTCTATTTTTATGATTCCAAAGTAAATATTAAAAACCCAATCAATAGTTTTTAATCCCTAAGGATAGTACTTCTGAGTCCAAAGTTAGTATTTATGAGCCCATCTTCATAACTATTAAGTCCAATCAATATTTTTAAGCCCTAAGGGCAGTATTTTTAGTCCGAAGTATTTATGAGCCTAAGTTACTATTAAAAGCCCACTTGGTATTTTTAAACCTCAAGGGTAATATGTTTAAGTCCAAAGTTTGTGTTTATGAGTCTAAGCTTTTAATTTATAAGCTCACTGCAACTTGCCACCACTGACCACCGCTCGTTGCCGCTGCCTGCCACAGCATGTCGCTGCTGGCCACCACCCACCGCCACCATCGGCTGGACTGGTGACTTGGGGCACCTGCCTGTGTGGCGCCACACATACTGACACATGCACAGAAAGTGCACTTAAAAAATGCAATAGGCAAGTTCTATAAGTCTTTCTTGAGTTTGTTTTGGAAAATTTTCCATGTATTAGCAACTGCCATCAACAGAAATTTGCAATCTTTCTTCATTTTTATCTAGTGTCTGCAAGATAGAAAGACTTTCATATTCACACAAAAAGACATAAGAGTGGAATTGGTTCACAAAGTATAATACAAGATTAAAAGTTCTTTCATGAAGGAGGTTCACCTAATAATCAGACCATTGAACATTTAATCCAGTTGGCCTATATTAATTGTACAGCAGAGTCCAAACTGAAAGACTGAATTTCAGTTGTCACATAGGGTAAGGTTGGTCTTTCTGGTGAATGGTTAGAGCATGCATGTAAAAACAAGAATTAGATAGTTTAAGATAACAAGCTAATAAAAAATGAAAGCTTATATAAGAAGGCAAGATGAAAGAGAATGATCATTAAGGTAGGGAGGCATGAACTCCAATAAGGAAACATGAGATGTCTTGAGTCTCAAGAAGTTGGGAAGCTAGAAGAACCCTAAGCCGGAAGGGACAATGGGAGCTTTGACAACAAATAGACTGAAGTTGGAGATTGTAAGCACAGGAAAAGATAGGACCAGACTGTGATTCAGGAGAGGACAAAATTGGAAACACAGTGGTTGGATTTAGAGTAGAGAAATGATGGAGCAAGTGGCAATTGCACAGATCTGATGCCATCATGGCTTCAATGGGGGAAGAGGCAGCACATGATGGGTAGACAGACCAGAGTGCTGCCCAGAATGGTGCTGTCAGGGCCGTGGATGGCTGCCAGTGGCCCAGAGGTCAGGCACACAAATGGTGGAGTTAGTGACAAACAGAAACAAGAAGAGAAATAAGAAGAAGAAAAAGATATGGGGAACTACACATTCTGGTCTCAATCCAAAGTGAAAGAACAGCTTCCAGCCAGGGAGAGATGGGAACTATCTTGACAATTGAAGAAGCCCCATGAAGGGAAGATGATGGCAATCACCAGAGCAGAACAACGATGTGTTGGTGCAAACGTCCAGCCATTGCCAGCCACTGATAGGGTTTCTAAATCAATGTCCCAAAATTCCATCCATTGTTTGCCAAACTTCCTCGCCCTATATTCCCATTTTGGCACATTGCAGAGACAATTCTGAAGAGCATGAGAAAAACCCCTTCTAATCAGTAAGCTCCTGCTGATCTCTTACAGGATTTCAGTAATAGAAAGGTCCTTCACAGGTCTAAGCACCTAGGATTCAATCTTCTGAGGTAAGTGGACCATCAGAAAGGGTTTCTAAATCTGGAAATGGCTCAGTTGATGTCTGCAAAGCATCTTGAGAGAAGTAACCCATACATCCTTTTTATTTAGATTTGTGACATTGACCATGGTGAGAGAGTTTTCAATGAGCCAGTCTTTGTTGCCATGCGTGAATCATCAAGAGAAATCCCTCCTACTGTGATCATACTACCTCTATTTATATCTTACAAATTGGCAGTGTAAACCTTAATATTTCAAGACCAATACAAGACAGAAACAACATCAATAATGTGTAAGCCTCAAGACCACATAGTGATTCTAAATAAGGAAAGTCTAGCCAGATGGCATGTTCCCAGCGTATTGAGCAACATTAGAGGAAAAAATATTCAAACTCTTGTGCATGTGAGTTTGAAAATTAGACTGGGATCAGAAGTCGGGGGAGGGGCCATAAAATCATGCAAACTGAATGAAATGTCAACTACAGCTTTCAAACCCACCACAAAGGAGATCCATCATGACTTTTTACTGTCCGCCATGTGTGTCAGGTTAAACATAAAATCATAAACAAAGTCACATCAAAAGTGTAACTTTTTGTGTTTGATGTACTATATTTTGCTTACATGGTGAATCCCTGTCACTTCAGCCAGATGAAATAATGAAAGAAAGCCTATTGGTACACACTAGCAAACCAAAATATTAGGATGTCCCCCGCCAGTGGCGGGATGGACATTGGGGTGGGGTGGGGGCGCTTCCACCCGGGATCGAACCCGGGTGGCGCCGGGTTTTCCAGTGGCGGATGCCACTGGGCTAATAACCAAAAAAAAAAAAAAACCAAAATATTAGGATGGACTTCATGCCCAAGACCAGTCAACAGTGGATCTAAACATGTCTACCACATAAAATTATGATAGCATCCTTAGTGAGTTATAATCATAGCACAAAAAACAAAAAATGTACAAGGCAATTTTTTTCCCAAGCATACAAACAACAGTAAAAGATGCAGAACACAATACTGGACACAGCTTACCTGCAGCTTGGTGCAAATATTGAGTAGCCCATCACCACCAGAGTCATCAGACACATTGCCGAGTCCAGCTCTGAAATCCCCTTCTGAGGACTCCTTTTGACATTCCATTGATAGGTCATGACTACTCTCAGAAGCCAATATTAAACCAGGGTAAAGAGAAGCGGATGTATCACCCACTTTTCCCACATTAGAGGAGGGTGCTTGAAGCCCAGAAGTCAATTCCCTGAGCTTCTGTTCCAATAAAACACTCAAAGCATCACCACTTATCACATTAAGGCCCACTGATGGCAATCTGCCAGTTTTTGCATCAGCACTATTCCTTTCTCCTTCCATAACTAGAGAGAAACTACTCATACCATGGCTTTTTGTAATGTGAGTTAACTGTGATCCTGCTGATGGTTTTATAATCGGAGAAGTGAATGTGAAGGATACTATGTCTGTTCCATTTCTTCTGCTATCTTCATCCCACTTCCGATGCTCATCTATCATGACCGAGGATTGTACACGCTTTTCATGATTAGCTACTAAGATAGTGTCAGAATCTGATTGATAATTTTTCTGTATCAATCGTTTCTTGCGTGGGGCATTCTTTGTTTCCTTCTCAAGATCTGTAGCTTGCAAATCTTCCTTCCTGTGACCAACTTTAGAGCTTCCGTGGGTGTTATTTAAGATCCTGTTCTTTCTCGAATTAGCATCCCCACAAGGAACTTTCTTAACCTGCTGATTGGACACTGATGACTTTGCAGCAATCTTGTCTCTGTTTGACAGGCAATTTTGCTTCTGATTATTTTGTTTGAGCACACCAGAGGGACCAGACACAGAGGAATTTTTCTGCAGCTTATTCTTGCAGACTTTTTGGCTCTTGAGTGACTGATTTATTTTACTTTCATCCTGTTCCCCATGAACTGAGGAGCTCCTACTAGAAGAGGTTGAGCCTTCTCTTTTCTGGATATTAACCTTGGCCTGAACTGCAAGCGAGAGAGTTTTGCCCTTGCCTTTTGCACCAGAGGAACTCGTTTCTCCCCATTCAGGTGCAGTCCTCACACTGACAGAATCCTCCGGAGCATTCCAGCTCTTATTTAATGAATAACTTTTAAGATACCTGATTGTATTTGACTCTAGGGGCCTTCTGGGTGATTCTGGAAGCCTTGACAGCCTGTGTGACACTGCAATGTTTTCCTTAGAATCTTGAACTTCCAAAGAAAGAGATGATGAACCAATGGAAGGAGCTTTGCCTTTCGCATTCACTCGAAGTCCTGGTTCGAGAATCTTTGCAGCTGCCTCCATAATATGGGCTGCATTTTTCCTGAGGCAAAATTGGGATTCTTAATTGGTGAGAGTAACTTGTAATGAGTAATTGATAGGGACTTGGCTGATCTAGGAGGCAGCACCTCTGTTTGGAACCTTTCAATTGGGCTGCTAGGCATCTTTTGAGACCTAACATCGAATGGCTTTCTGGCATAACAGTCAGATCTAACACTGACATTACTAAAATCATCATCAATATGGAATTCTGGACCTCTCTTTCGATAACAATTCTCACGAAGAGATCGTGAATCAAATAATGGGGTGGAATAAGGTTCAGAGACACTTGTGGTTGGTAATGAATCCAAGCCCATAAGCCTGGCTACTACACCAGGGGCTCTAATTCCATTTCCTTCTTCATCTGTAACCGAAGAAGCACAACTGTAGTCACTACTTCCCTTCACACTGGAAAGCCCCTTAGTGTCATCATCCTCAATCTGGAAGAAATGAAGAAGATTCATAAGCAAAAAGTTAATAAGCACAATGGTGAAAGGGACAAGTTTTTCAGTTATGCACAGGGCAAGGACGACTCGCCTGCACAGCCTGCACATTATCATTGCTTTTTGTTCCTTGATTTGCTCCCTCTAGAAGAAGAAAAGCAACAGCTGAGACGAGTGAAATTGCAAAAAAGTGCATTCTTTTAAATGTAAATAATAGTATGAAACGCACTGTAGACTTACCAGGTGAAACGTTCCCACTAACAAAAAGCTTCTTACGTGACTTCCTATTCCAATCAAAGAGATTGAAAAGACCCCCCGTTCTTACACCCGTCTTCTCCGTCCCCATTTTGCCTGCAGAGCCAGATTAGTAGCTAAACCGCAGTGCCATGATCTCTGCAAATAAATCACTTTCGCGGATCATGAAGAGAAGAAGACCAGGAGACGCAGCTAATGGCTTGGCAAGACCATTCGTAAAGAAAGGATCCTAACGTAAACAAAATTAAACACAAAACTGCTGAAGATTCGGGTAGAGAAATAAAATGGAAGAGAGCACGACTCGGATTGACCTTCCCCAACATAGGGACACCAATCACTCGTGCAAACACCTAATTTCTCACGTTTCACAAAAGAAGAAAAGATGCCGAGGAAGGCCACAAAGGACAGTACACCGACAAATAGCACACAACCGTTCTCCAAAAGATCCACATTCTCCACCAAAATCTAAAATTTTCAAACCAGCGAACAGATCTCAACGGGAAAACAAGAGAAACAGCCATCGAGAATCCATCTTCCACAGAGCACGCCACAACCACCCTCCCCCGAACACCGACAGAGGGAAACACCACCAAGAAACAACCGCCATCGAGAACTCACCTGCTAAGAGAGATCCACAATCCCTGGCTCCCTTCTCCCTCCCACCCTCCAAAGACCAAACACCTCCCGCTCCACAGCCTCCGGCCGTCCGCGCTAGGGTTTGCTCTCTCCAGAAATGCCGCCGAACCCCGCAGGCAGCGTCCAGTGGCAACTCAGCGAGCGGTCCAAAGGGGCTTCTGCGAAGGGCGAAAGGGACCGGTGAGCGCTGCGCGGACCGAGACCATTAATGGCGGCCAGGAGGCAGCAGCTCAGACGGAGACCACGGGCGGAGGAGGAGGAGGAGGAAGAGGGATCTCACACGAGTCACACCACTTCACCTTTTTTTCAAAAAAAAAAAAACGTAGTAGAAATTTGCATAAATTTGTTATATTAGGAAAACTGGGTGGGGGCGCGTGGGGGAGTCGACAACGATAAGCCAACGTCTCTCTCGCCAGGGTGTGGAGTTGGACGCGATTTCGAATTATCGGATCCTAAATAAGTCTCTTTACGCTTCTGTTCACTGCGCCCAGCCAATCATAGACGGCCACGATGCAGCCGCTTGTCTTTTGTGTACCGTAGCGTGGGAAGAGCAAGCGTGGGACAGGTGGATCCGACGCGAGCACGCGACGATCATGTGCCCCGCTCGAGGGGAGGGAGCGGGGTTCACGCGATCGGACGGCCGTGGCTCCGCCTCGTCTTGCGGGATGGGACACCGGGTTTAAAGCGCGGCCTTGTCCAAAAAAAAAGAAAAAAGGAGGTGGGTTAACGTGGAGGCGAGGGGCAACGATAGCAGTTCGACGTGGACGTTTGATCGCCCGGGGCGATGATGGGACTGGAGGCCGTACTCGATTTTAAAACTTGGGCGCCTTTCTTCTAAAGTAGTCCGCGGGAGCAGCAGAAGCGGAGGGGGCACGCATGTTCGAAGCTGTTGGAGTGAGACTTTTATTGAGCTGAAGGGAGGAGTCGGTTAAAGTTGACCCCCCGCGACAGGTCTTTATTGGTTAATATGAGCAAGGCTGACGTCAATTACATCGAGTGACGTCGGCCTCCCTTCCAGCGCTCCAACAATTATTAAAAGTAGAGGCTAAGCTTATTTTTCCCCTAAGTTTTGGACAAGAATTCTATCTCATCCCAGTGATTATTACGAGTTTGAAGATTAGACACTCAATAATTTGACTGCCAAAGTAAATTTTGCTATTTTCCCAATGTCATAATAGGTGAAGCTTCCAAGTGGGTTAGCCTTTATAGGATGATGGAGCTACATACATGGCCAATTTGACCAAAGTTATAATTATATTGAAAAATATTTAATGCCCTCTAAAAAACAACAAACATGATATAGATTATTTCCTAAGTAATTTTATTTTATTGGTTGAAAATTGACAAAAATTTTTTTTCTCTTTTTCAACAGACGAAATTTTTTGGAGGACAATCTACATCATTTTTATTACATTTCTTAGAAGGTATTAAATATTTCTCAAATCTATTATTTATAAATTTTGAGGATATATATATACATATGGTTAAATTAATTAGGAGTCTCTGTCAGATTTTTGACTTATTTGTTAGTTCCTAACAGAGTTGTAACTCATTACAGTAAGTGTTATCACCTGTTATAATTTACGTTAAATCTTGTTACAGTAAAGACCTCTCTATTACAGTCAGAGACTTCTAATTAATTTATCATATACATATTTATAAATTTATAATTTACCCAAAAAAAATTAAAAAAGATAAATACATTTTAATAATTTCATCCATCAAAGGCTCTCTACAAGTACGTGCAAGTGGTCTCCTTTCCTATGATGCCTTGCTGCCGACAAGGTAGATAACAGAACTATGATTGGAACAGAAGCTTCCCCACATAGACCAGTCATTATATAATGCCACCCACATCCTCCATTCCATGCTATGGCTGGCCAAGTGTCCGGATCAAACCCTCCCACATGATATGGACCCCTCATCACCCAACTCTGTCTAAGATGTCAAGCCAAAACCTTCATTAAAAACAAATAAAGAAACGATTAATTAGTAAGTATTTTACCCTTCCTTCTTCTTCCCTCAAAGTACACACTGACATATTCCTTTGGTTTTCCGACCTCCAAGGAAGTTTCTAACACCACCATCTCATGTCGTTACCCTATAGTTAAAGCATTTGAAGGGGTTTATTAAGTTAAGGGAATTAAGGAGACACGTATGTATGGGAACATTAGGTCACAAGACTCACAAATTAAGTTCTCATATAAAAAAATGTGGCACTCTTTGACACCATATTCGGAGAGGAGAGGTACATGTCTGATCATATGGTCGAAATTAATGTTACCTTTTGAGAGGTGTTTTTTTTGTGATAGGTAAAGATGGAGTGGAGTTTTGATGATCTATATTTGATAACCGGATAAGATAGTTTATCCCCCACTTAATACGTGGTAATTTTTAGATAATTTTGATACCCGAGATAGGTTAAATCTAGGTGTTAAATTTTATACACGAGTAAAGAGTGTAAAGGGGGGGTGATAAATATCCCATCCATGGAGGGGGGTAAAAGTTATCTTTAAGGATAACTGATTAAAATGATATTTTTTTTTAGAAAATCATGTCTCTCATTTATATATAGATACATGATGTCAAACTAGGGATAAATGGGTGATACACCCTTGACATCACATTAAAAGTTATTTTCCTTTATAACTATCCCTCCTCAAATCATCTCAAATCAAAAGAGCCCTAAACATGGATAGTCTATATATGTTTAGCCTATTCTCACTTCCCTTATTTAGTTATCAAATAGCCCATATATATATATTAGATGATTCGAGCATTGTACTAGAACTCTTTGTATACTGCCCAAGATCACTTTATTGGGATCGGCCAAGGTCAATTCACTTGCCACATGATAAGAGAAGAAGAGGTAAGAGATCTTTAAAAAAAAAAAACTTAATCCGATATTAGAATTCACATATTTCTTCTACCAAGACCACTTTTAAGGAGACATCAACAGTTTCAAGTAAAGAGGGAGATAAGCTTTAGTACTAGATGTTGGGATATGTCCGACTATTCCGGAACCAGATAATGGTGAGCCAAATAATGGGATAACTCCAAGTAGTTGGAGATAATTAAGAGATAATTTCGACATTATCTCTTGGGAGGCAGTTATGGGGAGGAGGTGCAAATCTGAAGGGAGCCTCCTATATATACATGGGGTAGTTACCATGTTGAGTACACATTGTCGTGAACTTGATCTGCACCGGAGCCCCAAAACCCCTTCTTCCTCTCCGCATTTTTCTGTGAACTCCTAAAACAGGATATTAAAACAAAATATAACTTGTTTAAGTAACCTGAGATGACCAAAAAATATAGAAACAATATTTCTATTAAAACTAAGATAGTTTTGTTAATTGCACGATGGACTTGCCAACTAGGTTAGCAATTGAGTAGGACATACTGGCTAGAAGGAAGGAACTAGAGGTGAATCTAGAAGAGGCAAACGTTGCTCACCGGAAGCCTTCAGATCAGAATCGCCCCATTAAATCAAACAAGACCCAATTCAAGCCCAACAAATCCCAAGGAAAGGGAAAGAAAGTTCCTCGTGGTGCTTGCTACACTTGTGGGAAATTTGGCCACTTTAAGTCAAATTGTCCCCAAAGGCAAGAGAACAAGGGTGGACACAAACACCCAGAACAAGGAGGAACAAGCAAAAGAAAATTTGTTGGTGTTATTGAATGCAATGCTACAATGGCAGACACTAATGACTGGTGGATCGATTCTGGTGTAACTCGTCACATTGCGAAGACGAAGAAAGGGCTGGTGGAGTTAAACAAGCTCAAAGCAGGATATCTACATGGGCAACAACACCTACCTGGATGTGGAAGGTGTTGGGACATATCGCCTAGAAATTGCAGATAGCGTCATGGTGCTTAAAGATGTCTTTTATGCACCTAGTATTAGGCGCAATTTGATCTCTATCCCTGCACTGATGAAGAATGGCCTCGAAGTACGATTCTACAAAAAAAGAGTGTCAATTGGAAAGGATGGGAAAGTCTTTGCTATGGGAAAGTTTATCCCGGAACATGATCTATTTTGTATCCCTGTAATTGACAATGAAATAAATGAGATAGAAGTTTCTGATTATTCTTTGTGTCCTTTGTCGGAATGTGATCTATGGCATTTTAGATTGGGACATCCCAGTAAATCTAAAATGGAACAAATGATAAAGATGAATCTACTACCGGGTTTGACTAAGGTGGAATTAACACCTTGTGAACATTGTCTAGTAGGAAAAATGACTAAGAAACCTTTCTCGGTAGGACATAGATCACAAGAATTGTTAGAGTTGGTCCACTCGGATATTTGTGACCCTCTTAGTACAAAGACCTACAACAACAAGGAATATTTCATAACTTTCATAGATGATTATTCTAGGTTTGCCTATGTCTACTTGATTTCTAGAAAGTTTGAGGTATTAGATTGCTTTAAGAAATATAGAATGGAAGTAGAAAGGCAACTTGGAAGGACTATTAAGGTGTTAAGAACTGATAGAGGTGGGGAATACAACTCAAAAGAATTTGAGGTATATTGCCAAGAGCATGGATAAAAAGGTGTGTCACCATGCCTTATACGCCGCAACAGAATGGTGTGGCAGAAAGAAAGAATAGAACATTGATGAATGTTGTTAGATGTATGCTATCACATTCATGTCTCCCTAGAAAATTTTGGGGAGAGGCATTGCTCACGGCAAATTATACTTTAAATAGAATTCCCACCAAGTCTATTGAAAGTACACCTTATGAACTTTGAAATGGGAGGAAACCATATTTGAGTCATCTCAAGAAATGGGATCAATAGCTCATGTTCTCATTCCAAATCAACTTAGAGATAAGTTGGACTTCAGAACATTAAAGTGCAAATTCATAGGATATTGTGATAAGTTATTTGGCTATAAATTTTTCTATAATGAAAAAGGGATCATTGAATATAGAGATGCTACATTTCTAGAAAATGTAGAGGGAGAGGAACCTCAACAAGAGTTGAAAGAACCTCTAATTGTAATAGATGATGACTATTACAATGATGTCTCTAGAAATGATCCAAAAATTGAGAATGAACCTCAACCTATTATGGAAAATGAACAAATACCTATGAATGAAATGCAAAATAAACTACCTGCAATTGGCAACAAGAGACCTAGAACTCCACCAACATGGATGGATGATTATCACTTGTATTCTTGTGAGTCTTTGTGTCTATCAGTAGACATAAATGAGGATAATCACATAGATCCCATGAATTATATTGATGCAATGAGATCTCATGATTCTTACCTATGGCGGATAGCCATGGAGGAAGAAATTGATTCCATTAAAAGGAATAATAATGTATGGGAACTATTTGAATTACCCAAGAATAAGAAAGGCTATAGGATGCAAGTGGGTGTTTAAGAAAAAGCTTCGAGCTGATGTGTCCATTGATAAATTCAAGGCCCGATTAGTTGCCAAAGGATATAATCAGAAAGTAGGTATAGATTTTCAAGAAACTTATTCCATGTGGCTAAGTTTGCATCTATAAGGATGATCTTAGCAATTGTAGCTCATCTTGACTTGGAACTTTTCCAAATGGATGTCAAAACTGCTTTCCTCAACGGAGAGTTTGGAGGAAATATATACATGCTACAGCCTGAGGGATTTCAGGTAGACGACAGGAGGATAAAGTTTGTAAATTAAAGAAATCGCTTTATGGATTAAAGCAGTCTTCTAGACAATGTATCTCAAATTTCATGATTGGTTATTCAACTTGGGTTTGTGCCAAATAAGTGGACAATTTGTATATGTCATGAAGAGCGGGAGCAAGTATGCCATTTTATCATGTAGTGGAAATAGTGTAATACGTGTAAAATATCACGGCTATGGCAATGCTTGAACTCTTGACCTCCTGGTGTTGAACACTGAGCTCTAACGCTACGTTGAGTTTCTCGTTCAAAAAAAAAAAAGTATGACATTTTATCCTTGTATCTGGATGATATTTTGCTCGCCGGGAATGACATGGAAATGTTGAATAACATCAAATCTGAGCTCAGTGGGAAATTTGAGATGAAGGACATGGGTGAGGCATCATATGTCCTTGGAATACATATCTTGAGGGATAGGAAGTCTAGAATATTAAGTATTAATCAATAAAAGTACTTGAGTTTAGTACTTAAAAGATTTGGAATGCAGAATAGCAATCTGGCACCCACACCGTTAGTCCATGGTAAACGGTTGTGTAAAGAACAATGTCCTGGAGAAGGGCAAAGCGCGCTTAATGTTCCATATGCACAAGCAATTGGAAGCTTGATGTATGCTATGCGATGTACTAGGCCTGACATAGCATATGCAGTAAGCTTAGTCAGCAGATATCAAAGTAATCCTGGTCCAGCACATTGGGAAGTTGTTAAGAGGATTATGAAATATCTAAAAGGTACTTTGCACCATAAACTAATTTATCAAGCTGACATGCTTGAGAAACTAGCTAGGGTACTCCGATGCTGACTTCGGAGGTGATCATAAAGATGATGGAAAGTCCACTTCGGGACACTTGTTCATCTTTGGTGGTGCTGTTGTTTCTTGGAGTAGCAAGAAACAAAGTTGTGTTGTAAGATACACACAAGAAGCTGAGTATATTGTTGTTAGCATGGCTACTACTCACGCAGTATGGATAAGACGGTTTCTTAAAGATATGGATCTCAATTTGTAGAAGGGCCAATTGAGATGTACTGTGATAATCAGGCAGCAATAAGTCTGATCAACAGTGGAGCGAATAGCTCTAAAGAAAAACATATAAAGATACAGTATCATTACATTCGTGATATTATACAGAAAGGGGAAATAAGAGTGATTTATATTCCCACAAGTGATATGATTGTCGATCCTTGACAAAGGGTATTGTGGCAGAGAATTTCATTAAACATGTTGGTTTGATGAGACGTAAAAATATAAGTCAAAAAAAATTTCATGAATAATGAAATTGTGATACATCTCATGGATAATGAGTGTGTATCAAGTAAGGACATTATTTAAAGAATGATATATATCTCACAATAGTGGGAATATATAAGAATGTGTTATACATCTTACAAACAGTGGGAGTGTATCAAGAACTTATCCGGTATAATTGGCCAAGTGGGAGATGTTGGGATATGTCCAACTATTCCGGAACCAGATAATGGTGAGCCAAATAATGGGATAACTCTAAGTAGTTGGAGATAATTAAGAGATATTTCGGCATTATCTCTTGGGAGGCAGTTATGGGGCGGAGGTGCAAATCTGAAGGGACCCTCCTATATATACATGGGGTAGTTACCATGTTGAATACACATCGTCGTGAACATGATCTGCACCGGAGCCCCAAAACCCCTTCTTCCTCTCCGCATTTTCCTTCACTAGACATAGTCCCACTTAACAAACTCACTCCCATCCAAACTCTGTTCTCGGATCAAATTCTTTCTTTTGTTGATTTAACAATCAAAGAGTTGTCTCCGAAATTCTCATCCTCATAACTTAGCACACTCTACATTCGTCGCTTATACCGTCTGTTTAATGGACAATAAACATTTAATTTTCCTTTTGGAAAACACTTTCTCAATGAAGTGTTGAACTGAGGAACCACTCACATTTCTCTTAGGAGAGAGCATGTTACCTTCTCTTGAGCTATCACATTCAAGGGCGAGGTGTACATTATTATAAGCATGAAGGAATCCGGATCAATGCTTAATTAGATGGGCAGTCAGCTAGCTAGTGCATGTTGTACTTGTTGTCCATGAACAGCTGATCAATGCTTAGATGGGCAGTCAGCTAGTCATGTTGTACTTGTTATATATCCATGAACAGCTAATCAATGCTTAATATATAGATGGGCAGTCAGCTGGTCATGTTGTACTCGTAATTATCCATGAGCAGCTGATCAGATTAGTAGTTGTATAATATATGGTGCCTGCTTTGGCATGCATATATGGTTTGTATTTTACAACTTAAATTATTATTAAAAACTTAATTAATATTTTTAAATTTTAAAAATATTTTTTAATTTAAAATTTATATTTACAACGTAAAACTTATATTTTAAAACATATTTACCGCACGTGTGGTTATTGTTGTCTGTCGTTATCAACTGTCACATATCAACTGATCACCTAACATCCAACGACGGAGCATTATGTAGACGCCACGTTACTTCACTTGCTACTTTTCTCATTTGAATTTGATCCGTAGCCAGTCACATAATATGGAGGAAATCTTCAAAAGCTTTCGCGTTTAGCAAAATATGGATTTTATCTTTTGGGGGTTAATTCCAAAAATATTATCGTTATATATACGTTTAATTATGGAGTTTCTCCATTAAAAACTCATTGTTTAAACATAACCTGCATTTAGTTTCAAAAATGCCCATGCATCAATGTTTAAACATAACCTGTCTTAACTTGATAACTAGGTACTAATTAACTATGTTTAAGTTAAAATTAAGTGGGAAAATGACCCATGTACATCTAGATCTCTCTCTCTCTCTCTCTCTCTCCATGATATGATGACAAGTCGCGAAAGGGCACGCTATACGTCAATTGAGCTCGACGCCAAAGCTAAAATATGTTAAATAATCGACTTTCCTATCTAACCATATACACACGTCGTCAACTTTGCTCTGTCCAACAAATTTAAAGCAAAAAAAAAAAAAACTTTTTGAGGGGTGTTGCGAGAATCGAACTCGCGACCTCTCGCACCCGAAGCGAGAATCATACCACTAGACCAAACACCCATTTTGGTCAAACCAAACGTTATTTTAATTAATGGTTTAAAGCCGAGATATTGTTGTATTAATCTGAGGGTACATGCAGTCTCATCAGTTCATTGCAAACTTAATTAGAAGACCCAGAGCAGGAGAACACAAGAGGAGACAAGCATCACCAGCACGGTGAGGGAGACCACGAGCATGTTCCCGGCGTCAAAGTAGTAATCTCCGTCGTAGTCGCCGTGGTAGTATCCCCCATAGCCAAGTCCGGCGCCATCTATGCGGTCGGCGAGGCCGAAGTCACCTGCCCATGTATAGAAACAGGTAACAAGCATGCATCAAGCTAGCTGAAGAGCCTGGCCTGGCCTTCCAGCTCGTTGCAGAAATGAAGGAACTGAGACACAACAAGTGCAAGGGTTCTTCTCGTAGGTGGCGCATGGAATTACGTAGTCATTATTACCTCGCCTGCCGCCGTGGCCGCAGCCGCGGTGGAGGGCGTAGCGGACGTCGCGGACGGAGGCGCCGTTGTAGAACCTGAAGTTGTAGAGGATGTCGTCGATGCATTTGAGGACGAGGTTGGTCTCGGACAGGCAGGGGCCGCCGCAGTAGGCGTCGGTGGCGTCGAAGGGAACCTTGATGGCGCCCTCGGCGCCAAGTCTGTACTCATTCTGGCAGCCGATGTACACCTGATCGATCCGACAGATCCATATACATATATATCATCACAAGGCCAGGAAGAAAATATTAATTAAACTATTCCGCACGCACTTATAAGGTTTTCGATGCTAGCTAGCTATCTCAAGGTTAAATTTGTTGTTTGATATATATGTAACCAGCTAAGTAGCTAACTCGGTTGATTAGGTCCTCTCTGCTTGGAAGTGTAAACTATAAATGTAGCAAGCTATATAGATTAATTTGTGAATAATCCGCATGGGACTTTTCTGTTTTGAACTGCATATATAGGATATTAACGTCTCCTTTATAACTAGCCATTCGTACTGTTTCAAGTCCAGAGAGAAATAATCTACACTCAAAACCAAGAAATTAACAAATTAAGGTGCGTATATATAGATTAAATCACGTACATGGCGATCATTGAAACACGCGAGTGCTCTGGAGACGATGTACTCGGGGCCTCCATCTGAAGCAACAATTATTAATCCACGGCGCGAGTGAGAGGGTCAGTCGCGCATGCATGCATATGCATGCAAGCCTGTGTTGGAGAGAGAAAAGGAAGAACAAGAACAAAATATGGTGAAACGGAGCTAGAGCGACCTGACATGCAGCAGGGAACAGCGACGCAGAGCAGTGCTGCGAGGAGGCAACGGCGGAGGAAGACGAGGGAGGAGGAAGGCGCCATTAAGTCTGGAGCTAGCAAGTGTTTCTTCTGCCTGCGCGTATCCAATTCTCACCGCCGATCGAGGGGCTGGAACAATTAGTACGTAGCAAGAATTAACATATATAGGATCATGCGTGCATGATATTAGCATGGGATCCCAAACAAGGAATCAGACTGCGTTGCTAACACCAACCAGATCTTTCTTCTTCTTCTTCTCTTCTTCTCTTCTTCTTCTTCTTCTTCTTCTTCTCTTCTTCTTCTAGGATTTGTTTCCTTCTTGTTCCCTGCTACACTCAAAAGAGACCTAAACTCACACGCTCTCTCCAGAAGTCTTCACCACTGCATGCCATTAATCGAGTGCTGATCGATGTACAGGGCGGTTGCTCTGGTAAGTAGGAACCTGCAGAGAGCCAAGTAGGTGGCGGCCGCTGGCCAGCTGCTCGGAAAGAAAGATATGGTAGCAGCAGGCGGGAAACGTACAGCGGCCAATCTCCACACTTGTGTTCTATAATTGGAAAGGAGACCATGTTTAGGCAGCATCAGAACAAGATCAGCCGTAGGATCCTAATCCAAAGGGTCAGTAGTTCTCTTGTTATGCTGAGAATTTTAATTAGAATCTAGCTGGTGAAAGATCAAATCCAAGGGGCGCGGCTTGCTTTAGGTTAGACCAACCGTCTCACCCGTTTTCCAACTGGCGACGTCACTGCCTGTACATGTGTGTGCGTGTGTGGCGAGAGATTAAGCTTAAGGTTATGAGAAAGATCACCTACTAGCTTCTTTGTTTTCCAAATAATTTATATGGCCACTTTGATGGTGGGATAATAGAGTTATTTTCCACTTATCACTCCTAATAACTTAGAAAGTACTTTGATAATTGAGATAAATTATATTAGTGAAAAAGAGATATAGTCATGATAAATGAGTGTTAATTAAACATGCATAACATTATCCCTACTCTTAGGTTGAGAAAAAGTTATACACTCTCTTAAAGTGGACACAATTGGAATAGTGGAGATCATTTCTATATTCCTCCATTATCCAAAGTATATGAGATTCACATTGAATATTTAATAATATTTTCTCTATTAATTTAACAGGGTTTATCTTCATGATCTCCATCAATATCAAAGTCATATAAATAAGAGATAAATAGATATAACAAAAAATGAGATTATCAAAGTAACAACATAACTAAAGAAGGATAATTAAGCTATATATACTCAGTTAACTATTTTCAGCTTATCCGATTATCTAAATGCCATATAGGGATAGCTTATAATTATCTATGTATAGGTTAACCATAAACTTAAGTAATCTCAATTTGGCACCTTTTTTTTTTCAATTTAGCATTTTTTATCTATCCTCCTTTATATCCCTAGTTATCTAATTACCCCCCTCGCGCGCGGAGTGAGGTTTGGTAGAGTTATCATCTCTTGTCTATGAAATTAACTTTAGTTATCTCAAATTAGCAACCTACTCAAAGTAAAATAATTTTTAACTATGAAATTATTCTCTCTAATCAAAGTTAGGGCTCACATGTAAAATTATGTTAGGGTTAATCGTACGTCATCGAATAACCCTTCAACAAGTCGTGATTGGGGGATTATTTATGGCTGGGATCACTTTAATTGTCCAGATGAAATAGTCAGCTCATAATGAGCTATGGCACACTAACAAATCAAAATTATAATTTATCTGTCAATTTTAGGTTAGTTAAGCTAAAACAGGATTCCACTGTTAGTTATTTTGTTCTTTTTACTTAGCTTAATTTGCTCTCTCTTATGGGTAAATACGGCTATAATTAATTTATCGAAACAAAACGTACATACTGCGCGCGCATGGAAAACAATAAGTTATTTAAAACAATATATTAAAATCAACTGATAATTATTGTTAAAACTTCTTATGATCAGTCACAAAATAGTATTTGAATTACTACTTTATTTTCTATATATTCCTAAGTCTTTCTTGTGATAGTTTTCGATTAGTTCTCAAATATATGTTCTCTTAATTAATTAGACAGAGAACTATATATATCGCATCAAAACATGAAATTAAGCTTGATATCATACCAACCCAAGTAACTACTCCTTGATCCTTCGTTGAATCTAGCTAGCTAGTGGATCTTAGATTTGATGCATCAAGGCGAAGGACATGCATGATTCATTAATTCAATATTTCACAGTATAGAAACGCATTGCGCGCCTCTTTAAGTAATGATCAACAGATATTATATATATATATATATACACACGGGGATGCGTGCATATTTTCTTCTACCATTTTATTTGGAGAAAGATTTAATGTAGTTTCATATTGACTAGTGACATTTAATAATTAAGTTGTCACTTTCTCACTTTTTATGTGAAGAGTGTCACATAAATTAATTACCTAGTCATATTACATCTAATAATTAAGTTGTCACTTTATCAAATTATTTTACTTATCGACATATTTTCATGTCCACGTGAAGGTTTTTACACTTCTTAATTTGCTTATCTCACACAATCCTAACCTTTTACTTTCTCTAGGGTTTATCAAGTTCTTGGGTCCTTATAATTATATGCTGCTTATAACGAAAAGAAGGCAAATTGGAGCCATTTGTGGTCACACTGTATATGCCATCACCAAGAGTGAAATGATTGCACTTCCAAATTCCACTGTGAGATTGATATGGCTAATTCTAAAAATGAAAACAGGACTTTTGTCCATTCCACAGTGTAAATGTGTAATGTCATGGTACTTTAATTTTGTGGACAGCGCAAGTTTCTACTTTAATTAGCACAATGTCACACTTTGTTAATGTGTCTAGATGTACGTAATGTGCAAAGTTGTTGAGCTTTGCTTCCTAGTTTTTATTTAACTTGTTGTTTCCAACTGTAGAGAATTGTTGTTATTTCTGCCAAGTGGTGATGCAACTTATGCTTTTCTTTTGTGGTAAAATGAGCAAAGTATTAACGTGCGTCTGCATTGTTGGAAACTTGAGCACAATTCCCTGACAGAATGATTAAAGTGTCTAAAAGGAGAAAACTTACATAAAAATAACCTACTTTTCTTAGACCAGGAAAGAAATGGAATTATGTATTGGTTTAGGGCTGCTATTGCAAAATATTGATGTAAGATGTAACTGCGCTTAGACATCTCCTCCACACTTTCATTTTTGTAAGAGTCTCAAGATATATTGACACAATTATAATAAGTGTGTCATGTTTATTACATACCAAAATATATATTTCTCCATTAGTAAATGCATGATGCATGGTAATCTCTAGAACTCGTCAACAACTAATGTAGTAATGGAGTAATGCTACTGGAAGAACATGTAATTGAAAAGGTATCATGAATCACAGATAGAGAGTTTAATTAATGTCACTTTATAATTAATATAACACTTTCTAGTTTCTATAATTGAATACTTTTGACTTTTAGAAATTAAAAATATGTAAATTAATTTACAGGTGCACTTACAGTATCCACATCAGTAATTTGTTCACCATGTTTGATGCTCTCATCTAGTTCAAGATTTTCATTTGATTCTTGAAAATAATAAGACAAATAATATTACTTTGAGCATTAAAAAAATACAATAAGTGTATGTAATTCAGTTAATAATTACAATTGAAGAAGACAAATATTCTTCAATTAAACTGTTATCATCCGTCACACGAATAACTGTATAAATATGTTACTTTTGCTGAAGGTTGAACTCCAAAATTTGGATCTTGAAGATGAATTTTTATGAAGAAAATTATCTAACTCTTCTAGGAACGACTCGGTATCTCCATTCTGTCAAGAAAATAAGAAGTTCATATTCAAATATAATGAAATATGTTGTGGATCCAAATTTCTTATGAGAAGTTACCTTTATCAATTTGTCACGTAAATTTATGGCAGTTTTATTAAGAATTTGATTGGCATCTCGATCAAACAACAAAAATGATGCACTTCCAATATTATCAATAACTCTAAGCTGAACTTTATACCTAAAAAAATTTATAAATTCTTTAAATACAGATATTATAATTAATCAAAAATTCAAAATATAATTGAAAGTTTGAAATAATACCTTGGAACAACAAATCTTACAAAGATTGAGCATTTGTCACACCAGAATTTGCCACTATCTGGCTTAACTTTTCTTCTACATTTGTTACATGAGTTGTAAAACTAATGTATTCTGTCTCAATTTTCATGACTTTTGTCAATGTTACACATTGACCAATCTGTATTGCAAGAACTTGTCAAATCTGTTTAATTTTACTAATCATTGTTGAACAATAAATTTGTCAATTTGTATGAACAAAATGGAATATATCTTGCTATTCTATTTTTTACCTGACGTGTCTCTCGAATTTCATCCAAAAACTTTCTTTCTGTTAACTGAAGCAAATCTTCTTTCAAAGAATATGATGATTGAGTTGATATTTGAGAAATTTTCAAGATATTCTTGTCCACCTAAAAGTCTGTATATGAGTATATAAAGAAAGAATAAATTAATATGCAAGATATATTACATTTTATTTGCAGTGATAAAACTATACCTACTTTTGAATTCCAATATTTTCGGCAAATTTTAATCACATAATATTCGGGTAGTGTGCAAAGAGTTTGACAAAGTGTCAATGCCTGATAAAATTTTTATATAAATACCTTATGAAATAAACTTCTTCAAAATAATTTAAAAAATAAAAACCATCATATTGAGTTTAGTGAAATACCTTTCCACATCTTGATTCTCTCTAGATGTAAAATTAAGACAAATGGAGCAGTAACATCATGCAATACATCTTTTGCGACTTGTTTAGCAAATTACCTCACACTGTGCAAGTTAATTTTTTCTTTCTAGAAATTTACAAAAAATGTTAATCTTCAACATACTCAGAAAAATTTTATCATAATGTAATGAGGAGTACTTACTGCTCATCTTATAATTCAAATGTCAATCTTTTAATTTTATTTCCATTGTTCTCCAATTCTTCAATATTTCCAATACCTGTCAGCTCCCTAATTACATATGTGAACAATTTAAATAAGAAATATTATATGTTTTAGATCTAAAAAATTGAAGACATCATTTAATAAGATAGCTTACTTACCAACCAAGTATGTGACATCAATGCGATTTGAGTGATGTCTTCAAATGCGATGAAATCAAATGATTTAATAGGCATTAATGTCAGACATTCTCTAATAGACGTTGAATAAAGAAAGTTGATTTGAAGGCATGTTGAGTAGGTTTATAGCTTCCAATATTCTCGCCAACTCCAAAGTTTGTAATTACATAAGAACAATCTTCTTTCAATTGACAACTGAATTTATTGATGAGACTTTTCTTCATCGTTGCTTGGATCTTTCCACCTGTTAATAATTGATATTAATACATTTAATGATTACCAAAATAAAAATAATGGATTTGAATGGTAGACAAATTACCTTTTCATGATCTATTAAAATAAATCAATACTAAACACTTCTTCAGGATTGTGAACTTGCTTGTATTCCATAGAGTTGTTACTTTCACCTTGATTTTCCATGTCTCCTTAAATGGATTTATCTCATCGATAAAATCAATTTTGGGAGCCATAATCGCATGACAAAAATGACTCATCTTATTTGATATTAAATAATGTCACAAGATATGATATAAAAATGTAACACTGCAACAAAATTATATTTTAAGATGAATTAAAAATAAATCTGCATGGGAAGATAAATAAATAAAATGGCTAGCAGAGTATAATACTGACCTATGTCAAATTTTGAAATATTTCTTTAAACACAACATTAGTTGTAGCATTTGTTATTTCCTTGCTTATCTGTCACCAAAATTTTCAATCATTTTTACTCTTAACTCTCGAAACAGCAACATATAATTGTCCATGACTAAAAACTGGCCTTGGAAGATACAGACCAACATGTGAAAGTGATTGGCCTTGACTCTTATTTATAGTCATTGCAAAGCAACTGACAACGGATATTGTCGTCTCTGTAGTTTAAAAGGCCATTTTGTTTGCGAAGGTGTCAGTATGATCCGAGGAATGAAAACTTTCTGACAATTTTATTTCCAGAGATGACCTGTGCTTCTACAACATGATTTCCCAAATTAGTGATTTTCAATCACGTCCCGTTACACAACCCGACACTTTGATCAATGTTTCTAAGCAACATGACAGGTATACCAATCTTCAACTTCAACATATGATTTGGGATTCCAGAAAATTTAGATTATTGAGAAAGTATGAAGTATAGAGATCCTCATAAGTTTCACTATCATTGTCAGCCTTGCAAATGGTGTCAGAACTTAGATATATATTTTCTTCTTCTGGGACCAAAGAAAGCATATATTCATTTATACTCTCAACATGATCATGTGTAGGAGCAAGGATAGCTCTCTCTTGCAGATAGAGTGTGTCGTGTAAATTATCCAATAATGATGATTATCCATAATGATGGATATGTACTGTCAACTATTGCTGCAAGTGGATTGCATGAATCTTTAATAAGCAGTTCATCTGGAATTTCTATATCTACTTCTCCATCATTAGGCTGACCTAAATGACCATCTCCAATTTTCAAAATCCAGTCTGCAAATTCTTTAATCTCTGTTATATCAGAATTAGAAGAACCACTCAACAGCCTCATATTTTTGCTTAGTTTAAGCAGCTGACATGAACTCCACAGGTATGAAGAATTAATTGTTGCAAACACAATGTCATCTCTACTACCTTTAGAAATGACCGGTAAGATTTGTCTGAAATCACCACCTAAAACAACCACTTTACCACCGAATGGTTCATCTGCACTTGTTGGACTAGCAAATATGAGGATCTCTTAAAGTTCTATCAAGAGCTTCGAAATAAAATCTATGCATCATTGGTGCTTCATCCCAAATAATTAACTTTGTCTTAACCAACAGTTCAGCCAATAGACTTCCTTGTTTAATGTTGCAAGTAGAATCTTCATTCACCATCAAAGGTATCACAAATCTAGAATGAGCCGTCCTACCTCTCTAGGAAGTAGGAGAGATGCAATTCCACTAGATGCTACAGTAAGTACAATTTCTCCTTCATAACGTAAAGCAGAAGTAAGAGTTTGCCATAAATACGTCTTTCCAGTACCACCATATCCATAGAGGAAAAATACTCGTCCATGGTTATTTGCAATTGCACTCATGATTGTTTCATAAACATCTTCATCATTTAGATTGGAAAATAATATTCCGTGCTCTCTTGACAATGCTTGTCTATCATACTGCAACTCATCTTGCATGAGTTTATTTTGTCCATGGTTAGAACAACACCTTATGGAAATGGTATTGATTGATAATCTCTAAGACTCTTTCCATTGCTTCGTAAAATCTTCTCAATTTCATAGAGGGCATATTCTTTAGTTCCTTGTCACTTAGTTGTAACTCTAAAAATATAATAAATTAACAATATATAAATTGTACTATATTCCCTACAATTCCAAAATATATTAATTAAATAAAATTCTAACCTTGATATTGTAGAAATTTCTTTGTCTAGCCAAAATATCTTCTACTAATAGACACCAAGTCTTCTCCCAAATATGTTCTGACTTTGAAAACTATTGGATAACAATAAGTGGCAAATAGTCTTCTCAAATAACAGCTTGACCCCCAGAATGATGCCTCCTCTATAGCCTTTATATATTCCTTACCATCATCAAGCAATCCCAATGCATAATATGCTTCTTTAAATGTGGGGTACAAAATCCCATCGACAGTCCGTATGTCTTGGAAACATTTTGGCCCTTTAACCTTATTAAGCAAAATTTTAGATAATACAACTCTCCACTCCTATGAGGCACATAGAAAACTCTTCCAATAGCAAATCTTTGTTTTCTTGGACTCCATTTCTTTTGAGCTTGTTTCCAGACAAACTTTGTTGGGAATTCGGAGTAGGTTATGTGTTTTGCTTCATCAAATTCGCATTAGCTTCCATCCATGCTAAAACATACTTCTTTCGATTCCAGGTCGATTTAAAACTTCCTCAAGTGGATCTACATCTGAGAATATGACACATTGCTCTCCTGGTAAATGGAACTCAATCTTTCCACAGCAGGCTCTCTATGATGAATATCAAAGAAAAATTCTCCACACTGGTTCACATACAGATATGTATCTACAATCATTACATCTTTATTTCATCGATTTCACCCTTTCAGAGTTCTCATAGAAGGCTGCAGTCACTCAATCATGGCCTTTGTTAATGTATTTGAATAGATATTGATTGACCTTGACTGATTGCACTATTCCACATTAATATGAGCTTCATATTTTAGCAAAAGCTGATGATTATATGGTACTACAAATCTATTGTCCAGAAGAGCTCCATTTTTCTCAATAGTCATACCATCATCTCTTCTTCTATAGCAATGATATCCATCTTCGTCAACAGTGGTTCTATCATTATATTTCTTTAGAAAATTTTGCGCACCTTCATCTCTCATACATGGAGAATTTCTAATGCAACCCTACACGGTCCATGAATCATGAAACTTTTTACGGCCTCATATAATTTTGGGAAGTTTTTCTGATCAGGTATTTCGGCAGAAATTAATTTATCAATATCCACTGTTGTTGGATACTTATCGTCAGGATGCAAAAGACTAAAATGTGAGCATGAGGTAGTCCTCGCTTCTGGAACTCAATTGTATAGACAACTGCATAAAGTGAATGAATTAATATTATTCTTTTTATAATATTAAATTATTTGTTCATAATAGTAATAAAATTTTACACATACCTGCTTTAAGTCTACCAAAAATGTTGTTGTGTTTCAAGTCATTGATCATCTGTTCACATTTCATTTTGAAACATCTACATAGGATATCCGGTCTATCTCAGGTTAGTGCCATACTTTTCACAAACCTGATTATTTCTGGCCACTTTGGGTTGCAGGTGAAAGTAATAAAAAGATCTGGATATCCAGCCCACTTACAAATAGTCATAGCATCTTGATAGTTTTGAATCATATATCTTGCACCTCCAGTAAAGGATGATGGCAATACTATACGCTTTCCTTTAGATTTAGGATTTATTCACCCCTTAAAATAGCCTCAATCAAACCTCGATACATTTCGGCCCTCAACTCCTTTTGATGTGATTGAATAAATGTAATCTCTCTCATACTCAATCTTGTTCTTTTTGCAGCAGTGTTTTTCCTTTATCGCTGTGTTGAATATCATCTCTATAACCATCTTCTCCAAAAGGAAACAATAGAGGATATTGCATTGCCAGATAAGAAGGGTGCAATTCATTAATGCGCTTTAACTTACCATCTTACGTCTCAACTATAACATCTATATCTTCATTAGAACATCCATGTCTCCGACTATAAGAGCTGCAACTTCAGAAGCAGTCGGTAGATTATAAGTCCTTCCATCGGTAGTTCTCTTCCAATCAACCTAATCTTTAAGTTCTGAGTTCCGAATCATGGAATCTATCTCTAGCCATTCTGACGTTTTTGCCAAATGATTGAATGTATCAAGCATCTCTTTTAGTTCCAGCACAATTGTAGTGTCTAATCTTTAATGATCATTCATCCTGTATTAAAAAAAATACGTTTGAATGAATTTTATATTTCAAAACTATTTCATAAAAGTATGTCATAGGCAAGTTCAAAACCAACCTGCTTGCCTTTATTCGATTTGAGATCTCATTCTTCGTATCATATATGTATAGTTGAGCAAATTTCGGACTTACACCTGGATTTGGAAGTAGACTTCCGATCATGTGGTAATTTTGTCCAAGCAATCTAAAAACATATGGTCATGTTCCATTGTTTATGGAGGAATCAATCTTCCCTCCCATTGATGTGAAGAAGAACATCATGTTGTATGATCGGATGTTGTCTAAAAAATGTCTACCCCTTGAATCCTTGGTATACATCAACTTGCGTAAAAGTGCAGGAGGTTCTTTCAATAAAGGACTTGAATTTTTCCTTGCATACAACATAGAGAGAATTTTGGAGTTGTGCACTTCTTCTTCTTTTCCAATCTCTCTTCATAGCACATCAATCCATCACATTTTTCACATGTCTATATGGGATCCCCAATCCCAATAGTCAATCTGATCTAAATTGATTTTCATCATTTCTGTTGACAAAATTACATTTACATGTTAACTTTATTATAACTTGACAATATCAGATAAACTGAAAAAATACATTGATATACCATTTAGGTGTAGATGCTCCTCTCCATCATGTGTATCATGTAAGTATGGCTGCCCTTCAGTATTTTTTCAGTCTCTTCATCTTCTAATAATTCAGCTCCAATACGTGAAATAGATTCCAAAATATTTTGCTTTTGAAACACACACTTCCCCCGTGTGATCATATGCAATGTTTCTCTGATAAATTAATCGTAGTCTCAGAAAGAGTACTCTTATTCACAATGTTTGAACTTTGCCCTTCATAATTTTGTTGCATGGTAAAGTGCATAGAATTGCATATTGCCATGGGATTTGAATGTGATGTATGAGACCCAATTTTGCCCACATAATCATCAGTATGAGCTGCTAATGTCTCTGATCTTGAACTGCTTTGTTTGATGAAGTTTGTAACATCACTTGAAGGAGTAGTTGTCATTGTTGGCTGTAAAATTCTTGATATCATACATGAATTAATCCATGATGCCTTGAATTGCTAACATAATCACCAGTATGAAATAATGATTTATGAGTTTCTAATTACTTAAAATCATAGAGTTTGTAACATCACTTAGCGGAGTTCTATGAGCCCATGATTTCTCAACATTATCACCAATATGAACTTGTAATGTCTGAGATCTTGAATTGCTTAAACTGGTGATGATTGTACTATCACTTAAAAGAGTTCTTGTCATACATAAATTTGATCCAAAGTCCTTGAACTTCCACCAATCACCAGTATGAAGTAATGGATCTTTGAGCTTCTGAATTTCTTAAACCCATGAAGTTTGTAACATCACTTAACGGAGTTCTTGATCACATTGTTCGTTGCAGTTCCAATGAATCCTCTTCTTGACCTCGTTTGGTACCTACTAAAAAAGTTCACCAAACTTTTAATTTTAATTTGTTGTTAACATTATATTAATGTATAATTTTCAATTCAATATTTTTTTACCTTGCATTTTCTGATCATTTCGCTTCCGTTTTCCCATTATAATACTTTTCCTCCTTAATCTTGCATATTTTGCAATGCTTCGTTTCAATCTTTCATCCATACCAAGTTCGTCGTTGGCTTGTAGGCCCACAAAATCTATTTAAGAACAGTTCATTTATGGTTAAGATAATGTAAAAATTATTACAATAAATAGAGAGTCATACATTAAACAACGACAAAAAATACAAATATTTGATGTAAAAAGATCTAATATGTCAAACAACATACATACTTCCCACTAAAAAACTGTCATCGAATTTGATTTATACCACAAAGATAAGTCTTATATATTGATGTTGACAAAAAATATAAGACAAACTATAATTTCCATGTCCCCTTCAAAGATTCTCAAATACCATCTTTTATTGTTACTCAAAATTCAAAATACTTTCTGTACTTGAGATTCAGCTGTCACCGATGGTATTTCACCTCTGATGCATCAGTTTTTATAATCTTCGACCTAATCACCTTAATACCTAAATAGCTTCCCTTGCCGTCTCTAGGCACATATTGTGATGACACTACCTCAGAGTGGTATACTCATCTATACAATTTTTTCTTACAAACTTTCCCCATCCCCAACCACTAAACATGTACATACGACCAGCCCAACTTGGACGAATGATTAGATAATATCTTTGTCCATTATGATCTTGTACAACAATGATGATTCTTTTTTGTCTTTCAACTTCTGGCACTCGTCTGCACTTAACATCTTCTTTATCTTCCTTATTTTAGATTTTGCACAATAAGTCCATCATGCAATCTTCGTATATCGCATCGCAAGATCTTTCGTTTGAAAAGAGTTGTAATTTTATAATCCTCATTTTATCCTCTCACCGATCATCCATGATAGCATGTTGGTCATTTCTATCAAGTTAAATAAATTGTAATCAGTTTAACTTAAAATGAGAACATAACTTTAAAATATAGTTATCAATGATTTCATGTAAGTTAAAAAATATAACTACAATGAATAAAAAGTTGTAAGGTCCTACCAAACCAGCCATTTTTTGTATTTGTCTACCAAGCAGTCAAAGAAACCAAAACATATAAATTTAAGGAAATATATATTTTACATAAGAAAATTATAAAAATGAAATTCATTTATGCAATGTATGTTTGTAAAAAAAAATTTGAAAGTTGTACTTTCCCTATTACATACTTTCCACCTAAGTGACACCTAGATCCGTGTCTTGATAATAATGATTAGATGCAAAGATATGAGTTTGTGTTGACGTAGTCTCGGCATTTTAGCATTTTCTCATGGATAGGCACCATAACCTTTAGAATTATGTTGTTAATGAATTATGAGTTAGATACTTGATTATTAATCCATTAATTTATAAGAGAGAACATTGGACGTGGGCTTACATATGCTGGGAGTAACCAGTAAGTGTTCTTTATCTATCATATATAGCTGATGATGAAACAGTTGGGTACGTCTTCCAAGAAATTTATGTGACAACCACAAATGTCAATAGTAATACCAAACAGATCAAGCCCAGAAACTGCGACGCCAACATCTTGCACGCTCGAACTGTACAGCCCTTTATTGTAGTTGCCTGCAATAGCCAGTTCGCCGAGACATTGAAATCGCCTACACCAACAGATCATTAATTAATTAATAGAAATGTTATGCTCACTGGGGCCGTGCTTCTCTACAGTGTGCTATGTGGAGGGGCATGGCCCCCGATGCATTTAATATATTTTTAATATATTTTTTATTCTAAGTAATGCACACAAATATATATCTATCGTACATAAATATCTATTTAGTGTACATAATAGTATAAGAATACACATAAATAAATATATTTGTGTGCACTACATAGGTATTTGTGTGCACTGTTTGAGGGTAAAAAAAAAACAGTACCACAATACCATTTAATGCACACAAATATCTATCTATGCACATAAATATCATAATAGTACACATAAATAGTATAAGAATACACACAAATAGTATAAAAATACACACAAATATATGTGCGTTCTTATCTTATTTGTGTGCACTATTGCGGTATTTGTGTGCACTAAATAGATTTTACATTACAAAGATATTGTGTGCACTGTTTGAATTTAAAAAAAATTAAAAATATATTAAATGCATCGGAGGCCACGCCCCTCCACATGGCACGCTATGAGGAGCGCGGCTCCTTCGCGCCTCCCTATGCATTTCTCTTAATTAATTAAGAGAATGTTATGAATTGCCTTCTTCGTTTTGATGCGTCATATATCGCTGTTATAGATATAACTCTAAACTCCGCAGGATGCATTAATTAATCCACGCCTATGTATATATAGTCCTAATTACATATATATATACCTCGTCTGCTGGTGTTCCCACATGCAATGCCGAGGGTTGAGCACACAGCCTGTACGGTTGCTCCATTATAGAACTGGAAGTTGGATAGTATGCCATCCACACAGGTAAGGAGAAGTTTAGTTTCTGCCATGCAAGGCCCATTGCAGAAGAAGCTTCAGGTGGCGTTGCTTGGCACATTCAGAGTCCTGTTCGCGGTCAGTCTGTATTGGCTTAGACAGCCTCTATAGATCTGTTGATATATTTCTGATCAATATATGTTATGGATGCTTAACGCGAAAGAAATGTTTAGATTAATTAAGATGGTGCTTAATTACGGTCATATTATCGAAGCACAGCATTGCCCTGGCAACGATCGAAACTGCATTTAATTTGTGTTGCATTACATAGAAATGTGATCACCACATGCATCATCATCATCACATTAAAGAGTACTTTGTTTCATGAATAGACTAGTTATAGCTTGACCTGGGGATCTAAACTAAGGTTTTGGCGAAATGATTCGATAACTGGTAGCTCCAATGCTAGCTATCTATCTTGGATAATATGTAAGCCAGCTGCAGTGCCAACTTCCATGAGATCTTTTGTCGGCCGGGTTTGGAAAACGCTGCTGAATACTGCGGAATTCATGCTCCTACAGTCAGTGACGGATCCAACTAGTATATATTCAGAGGGATTTTACGACTCCATAATTAGATTTCTTATATTTTTAAAATTTATTTTAAAACTTAAGTTCAAATAATGCAAAACTTTTATATAGTGATTTCACTGACCTAAGTTGAGTGATCCCATTAGGTGAACTCACTAGATAAAATTGTCTAAACGATTCTACTGAACAAAATTTCTACGTCAATCACTACACATATATATAGAGAGGACCCAAAAAGCTTTACGAGAGTTAAAGAAGAAATGCAGCCAATCTTAGGAGTAAGCTTTACGAGAGTTAAACTAAAAAATAAAAAAATTTAAAATTTAAATTGATCTAACCCAGACACCATACATACCTCTCCGATGTGTAATATATATACGTGTTGCACACTATGGTACTGTACAATGAATACCTAATCGTATTATATATAGTAAGTAATTAGTTAACATAACATGACTAGTACGCAGCATGATGTGATGTCCATATTTTATTAAAAAAATGTTAATAACTTTTTAATCTCCAAAATGAGTTATGTGCAAACACACTCTCTTCTCTACAACCGTCGACTGCCATGGTCCATAATTATGCCTATTCATCTTACAAACTTATTTATAATTACTCTACATCTATATTGCAGAATCATTGTACAAATCGAAACGACTACTTCGCATATCAGAGTAAATGTGTTCTATCTGGAATAGTGAATAGGTGTTAAAAGATGATAAAAAAAAATCTCTTTGCAAAACATCTTGTTCATTAACCCAAATGTCTCTCACACCTTTTCCTTCCATTTGAGACTCATCACGAAGTGAAATTAAACATGTCTGTCTGTCTTTTGCGGGTATGGAATATTAAGAGAGGTCTTACTGGTGAAGGTCCAAGAACGTTAGTGGGTTCCTATCGCGGGTCCATATAGCTAGGGGTGAACACGGTCCGATTTGGTCCGGTTCATCTCTTATTTTGTAGTAAACCGAACCAAACTGTTTACTGTAATAAACCGAACCGAATCGAAATATAAAAAAATTATCAGCGCAGGACAGCCGTAGGTTTCGAACCCGCGAGGTCGCGCACCAGTGCTAACCAACCCAGCTACGAACCATTTTGTGAAATTATATGGTATTAATTAATAATATATCTATATTTCGATTCATTTCGGTTTCTCAGCACCAAACCGAATTGAACTCATGAAATCTTCAACCGAATCGAACCGAACTGGTCGGTTCGGTTCAATTTTTCGAGTTGGACCAAATAATGAACAGCCCTACATATAGCAGGCCTCCAAATCCAAGTCTTGGTTGGGCTCACAGCGAATGCAATGCTCTGGACATGCACCATAGATAAAGAAAATAACCAATAGGATCATCGCATAGGGTTACCCGGTTAAGTGGGTTCCAACCATGGTTGGCCGTCCTCAGCAGCATGGTCGGCTAATTTATTATTTTTAATATTATTTTTATTATTTAATATTCCTAATATCTTTTTTATTTAATATTTTAATATATTTTTAAATGGATCTTACCAATCAAAACATACTGATACAATACGCTTCAATGTATACAGTACCATGGAAAACAGAAAACTCGACGCGACCAAATCGCCCAATCCGGCCAACCTTGGTTCCAACCCGGTTTCGAGTTTCAACTATGATATAGGACTGCAAACGGAACCGATATATTGATATTCCGATAAAAATTATCAATTTCAGAATTAAAAAATTGATACCGATTATCGAAATCGGTATCGGATATTCTGATAAATTATCAGAATCGAAATTAAAAAAATAATCGAAATCAGAATCGATTATCTGATAAATTATAAATCATAGTAAGCACCTTAATTTATCGAAATTTCGGTTCGGATAATACTATCGGAATCGGAACGGAATTGGAATTAATCATTCCGATTTTATCGGAATGGGAATCGGAACTATATTTTGGTTATCGATATCGGAATCGAAATCTGTGTTTCCGGTTCCGAACCCAACCCGGTTGCAACTCTAATTCTAGATGCAGTGGTTACCACGCAGCACATGATCTTACCAAAACACAGTCATCTGATATATTAGGGTACAAGAGTTTATAAAAGAGAACTAAAAGAACAACATAACTTCATGTAGTTCACTGCAAACAGAGGCGGCGAAATGAGGAATTTTCCAGTATGGCCCGGTCACATTTCTTCGGCCTAAAGCTGAAGTTTACTTGTCAGGTACCAGGAATGGATGGCTAGGCTGCCAAATGACATGATATTCGCAAGTGATGAGAGCCCATGGATCATCCCAAATTTCTTGTTCATGGCTGCCAGTTTTGGGTTCACCTTTGCAACAGAGACGTTCTTCGACAAGCCAACTTCATCACCAATGTTCAACTCCCTCTCAACCTTGTGCCTTTTCTTCATCATCTGTTCAGGGGAAGAAAAGATTAATACCAAAAATGGCAGTTCTTGCAAGATGAAAAGCTACCATATGAAAGACACTAATCTTACGAAAATCACCTGAAGTAGAATCTAATTCAATAGGTAGTTTTTCTTTTTCCTTTATATTGTCTGGCCGAGTGATTCAACAATTTACACTAACAAATACAATTTTACCGCTGGCACACATGCTCAGTCCTATATACTTGGATGAGTTAGCAGAATCATCCTTTTTTCTAATGGTGACTAACAGAAATCATCCACTTTCGGAGCTGAGTCGAAACTAAGAGAGAATTAGATGCTCTTCTTGTGTTGTTCACCTGAATAATCTGTACTGAGTAGTGTATGTTTTGTTCCACAGAAGTGGGGCGATGTTCATCAGAAACAAGAAAAAAAGACAGGGCTAGACCAGCTCTTGTTCTGCCTAGGGAAGTCATATTCCAGATTTTTTGCACCTAAATAGCAGTTGGTAGGCATGGCTCTTCAGCCTGTTCTGGCCTCATTCAGCCAATAAAATGAACGAGCAGAACAAATGGTGGATCCCATGCGCTGCAACTCATTCAACCCGGTTTTTACTGGCTACACTCAAGTGGATATAAATAAAATGTAGTACTAGAAAAGTAAACTCTTGAATGGATACTAAAGGACAAACACCTGCATAAAAAGCTTTCAGTGTGTGCAGTCCAATGAAAAATGGATTAGAATCAATAAACGTATATATGTGTAACCTCATAATGTACTTGGTACTCCATATTCAAAATAGGGAGATTATGTGATGAGAGTTCCATGGATATTGCGCAAATAAAACTGTTTTCAAACACGGGATATGTTTCCTACAGATCTTCAATTATTTGATGTTTCTGAAAGAATAAAGGTCAAGAATTCCCCACTGAATTCACCATCCACGTCCCCCCCCCCCCCCAAAAAAAAAAGAAGAATTCCCCACTGAATTCCAGGCCCACATCCAAGAAATGTGACGGTTAGTAGCATAAGGAGAAGCAGAGGGTAGGATTACAGATACTTATTCTAAGAAAATCCAAGTGGAACCTTGTTTTCCCCATTGCATGGGGTTTAAGATTTTGCGAGGATTCATGCTTTATGGTCCATATGGGAATCACGATTGAGCTCTTTCAATGGAAGGGACACAAGTTGAAGAGAGGCCAAGGGGTATGAAGTATCCTATAACACTACTTTCAAAGGTACATCATGATCATATAGAGTAGTGATTAATGGAGGAGCTTCAAGCCTTCAAATGAGCAGTCCAAAGCCAGGCACATCTGGAAAGAGGGACCTTGACCATATGAACTTGAAATGTGCATCAAATGTCACTATCATCATACTTGAGCTTATAATACAGATCAGCCACACGTTACCCAGAGGTTTTCCCCATCTAGCAAAACCTTTCTGAATTCAATCAAAATCAATGCCACAAACAAGCTAATCATTCCAGTTATGCCAAGAAAGAGGAGAGGTCATGCAGGTCAATGATAGAAGAGGAGAAATGCTGATCCCTTGTGAGGGATTATGCTATGTTTTTATGATAAATTACAGAATTGGCGGAGGAAAACGTAAATGTGAGACACTCATTTGTTCTTTGCTAAAGTCTGTCATTTGTCACTTGCGGATCAGGAAACGATAACCTTCGATCCAAGTAGGAGGGGCATTAGTTCCGTAAGTTCAAATCACTTTTCAGCATGAAAAAGAGTCAAAGACATATGATAAACTGGTATGAGATTTAAGGACTACAACCCAGGCCGCTTGAGCTTCATGAAGTTGGAAGTAGAGAGGGAAAGCCCAATAGTTCCATTCAGGCCGATGAAACCATGGAACTCATCTCTTCTTTCTCTCCTCCAACCGCGCATGCAAGTTCCTTGCATCTTATACTCTGGATGGTTCAAGATAAGATGGCCTAAACTGATTATACCAAAGAGGTTGATCAAAAAGCCAAGGTCTCCACCATTTATATCTGATAAGGCATAGTTCAACTTCATAAGATGATAAAAGAAGCGAGCATAACTAGTGAAGTCCATAAAACATCCTTAAACGTGTTAAAAGAACTGAAGCATTACCAGGCAAATTTGTACGTTGTTACCTTGGCTCCCACAGAACTAGTAATCTAAACAATCTTCACAAATTAACACTAATATTACCACTCATAGGCATTATCGTCTTCATAGGCGTAAATTAACTAACTACACACAAAACTGTGATGTAGCAATGGAGCCAAAAAAAAAAATCTAGAAACAACAGCAGCTGTAATCACTGGGATGCCCAGAAGAACAATAGAATCGCCTACTTGCTCCTACTCATATCCACAATTCAGCGACAAGGATCAAAGAAAAGGAGCCAAAGTATTCACCTCGATGGTCATGGGCGTGAACACGAGCAAATTGGAGAGGTTGAACCCGAAGGAAGAGAGGAGGAACCCCAGCTGGTACCTCTCCGTGGACGAGGCCGTCCTCCAAGGGTGCAGATAGGCGAACGCCGCCACGGCGACGGCCAAACACACCGCCACCGTCGAGAAGTACGCCGGGAACATCTTGCTCTGCAGGTTCCCGAACTGGTGCCTCGGCAGATTCCTGCAACCAAATCCAGATCACCACGAGGTCGAACACAAATTTAAGACCGGATTTCTCGAATCACGGAGTCGGCAGCAGAGGTTTCGCAGAAGAATCGGCGGGAGTACTTGAACATGATGATGCCGCCAATGAAGGTGACCCAGAGGGCAGCGCCCCAGGCGGTGGCGAAGCTGAGGAGGTGGGCGAGCTTGACGAGGGAGAGGGAGAGGACCGCGGCGGAGGAGGAGGAGGAGGAGGAGGAGGGGGAGCCGTCGGGGCGGGAGCCGAAGATGTCGGGGACGAAGACGATGCCGACGACGAGGAAGGAGACGGCAGTGAGGAAGCGGGTGATCCACGACATGGTCGCCGGCGTCCTCTGCTGATTCGCCTCTGCCACTACCTCTTTTTGTTCTTCTTCACCTCGCAGACGCGAAAGTATAAAGACGGCGCAACGCAGCCGATGGCGGTGGCTGGATGTTTCTAGAAGGAGGACACAGAGGTGGTTGGAAGGAGGAACTAGGACAGGCCGGGCCGTGGGCTGTCGGCTATTGCAGACCACTAGTTCTATGTCCGTGCGATGTACACGGTAATATTTTAGGTAAAAATATATTTAAAATAATATTAATAATATAAAATATAAAAAAAATAAATTCAACACATAATAAATTTACATCACATATTGATATATATTATGAGACATTTATTTTTAAATTATATGTTTAACCAATATTCATAGATCTCAACTTTAATGTTGTACGATAATAATATATATATATACACGTATTTGTAATAATTAATGAATCTCTATCGATGTGATGTACGAAAACATTTAGATATAAATAAATTTTTAAATTTATATAAAATTATGTTTTAACATAATTATATATGGCAAGCCCCTAAATAGTTAGGGCAGATGACTTCTTAACATCCTAAAAATTCATTATTGTCGGATACTCTTTTTCCGAAGAAAGATACAATAGTATGAGAAAACATGAATATATAATAAAAACTTTTTTTGCGTAAAAATAATAACTCATGCGTAGGGAAGGACATCAGTTTTTCAAAAAAAAAAAAAATAGACACTTATATTATTTGAAAAATATGCAACTTTCTATGTAATATCAACATGAAGTCACATGAGAGGTGGGGGGATGATAAGGAAAACCTTCAATAATGTTGATCATAAGTTACAAAGATAACGCAATTCAATTTTGAAGTAATCAAGTAAGTTGAATTTGATAAAATCCAATGCCAGACTGTTGTTGCTCTGTAACACTAATATAATGTCAGCACCACCAGAAAAATTTCAAACATATCATGCGTTCTTTTAGTAATTAACCCACCAACAACTGAAAGATTTGGCAAAGTGGGAACGATTATTTACCGAGATCTAAATTGGTATGAGATCCTTCGTGAGGAGGCAGACCCTTTAACCAAGGAAAAAAAACAATTGGAAAAAATAATGGTAATAGTAATGACTAATGAAACCTCGCCTTCATCTAATATTATGAAGTTGTATATTATATGGCAGCTAATGCATGATCCTCTTTAGTAGCTTGTTTTGTTTCCTTTTTCCTGATGAGCGGATCTTTCATTAGGCCACAGCAGGCATATCCTTCAGCCAGGCGTCCAGGGGCTTATCAATGGAGTAGACAATGAACCCAATCTTCCTCAGCTTCTCCGCATCCACAATGTTGCGCCCATCAAACACGAAGGCCAGCTTCTCCATGTTGTCATAGATCCTCTTGTAGTCAAGAACCTTGAACTCGTCCCACTCTGTGAGGATCATGCAGACCCCATGAGCCCCCTTGGTGGCCTGGTAAGCATCCCAAGTCACAGTCACTTGCTTCTTCACAGTGGTCGGGCTCATGGGCTGGAGGTGGATGGGGTGGTCCCAGTCGAACTTGTTCATGGCGAGATCACGCTGGATCTGGTCCTCGATCACCTGATGATCATAGATGCTGATGGCAGCCTTGTCACCCAGCAGCCCCTTGCACACATCAATCGCCGGGGTCTCCCTGGTGTCACCGGTGTCCTTGAACGCAAAGCCAAGCACCGCAATCTTCTTCCCCGACGAAGATGTGCCATTGACGAAGATGTGCCAGCGCTCAGGAGGTTTCGATTGGCTCTTGCCCATGAGATTTCATGGAGTGCATGGTTGGTTGGAGGCGGTGCAGGGGCCTGGTAGTGCTGTTTGCTTCGCGGCGAGGTGTGGACGGACGGGGCTCCGTGCATGCATGAGAAAGATTAAAAAAAAAAGGATAGAGTTAATTTTGAGAAGGATGACGGAAGGACGGTGAGGTGTGGATATATGATTTTCTTGCATAGTTATCCGTCTTAAATTGGTAATACGGCTAGACTTCCCTATTATAGATGAGCTCATTTGATGAAGGAATGCTGCTTTTTATGTTTTCCTTAGAAGGATGTACAAATCGTTCAAATAAAAAAGAAAATTTTATTTAAATTTTAAATGCGAATTGCGATGATAGCTTGCTGCCTATGTTTTGTGAGCTTGCAGGCATGGAAGCTTGCGACATTTAGAAGGTCGGGATTTTTAAGGTGAGATTTCCATTGTAAAAAAAAAAAGGTCGGATGAGTTTTGAGGTGATTAATCAAAAAAGAATTTTTGCCCAAAAGTGAGAATCCCGCACTTGGGAAGGTCATAATTTTTATTATAATAGGTCGGATAATATTTGAGGTGATTAATCAGTTGATTTTGTTGTCAGATTTTTGTGTATTCCTCAGAAGGAAGAAAATTAGTGAAAGATTGCCAATGCTTATTGAGTTGGCTGCTTAATTTGTAAGTTTGTTGGCAGCGTTAGAACTGTGTATTAGTATAGATATTTTTTGTGAATTGGCTGCTTTCCATTGTTGGGCTTGGAGTGAACAGATTTTTTAAAATTTTAAAAATTATGTGCTATTATGTTTTGGCAGTATAAAATTGCAAGTTTTTTAAAAATTTATGTGCAAGATTTGGCAAGGTTTAGTATGCCGATTTAATAAGATTTCTTCACAGTTTTAGGTGGAAGATTTGCCTCTTTAATAGCTACGTTAAAGGAGTGATGGAGGAGAGGTATTTGTGAGTTTTGGAGGAAATATAAACATTCTGGTGCTGCCACGTGGCTGCTCCAAAACTGAGTTTTATTATATTAGTATAGATTCGGCTTTATGAGCACCCGAGATCGTCTGGATTTTTTTTATGTGGTATATTTAAAGAATTGAGTTAAAAAAGATAAATTAATTAAAAGTTTTTATTAAATATTTAATTTATTTTTATTTTTAATACAACTATAATTTATTACAATAAATATTATCCTCTGTTATATATATGTTAAATTTTATTATAGTAAAGATCTCTCATATTACAGTTAGAAATTATTAATTAATTTATCTTTAAAAAATATTTAATTTTTTTTAATATAAGTGATCATACTATCCAGTCCATTAAAATTATGGTTCGATAGAAATTTGTCAGTGCGGATAAATGTTTTTTGATAAAACTTCTCTTACAATAAAAATGGGGTGGCAACTATCGCATGTCTCATATAGTATTGTCAGTCACGTTTAGTACAAGAAGGGTTTTGAAATAAATATTTTTCATAATAAATTTGTTTTTTATTGTGTAGATAAAATTATCAAATTTAAGAATGATAAATTTACATAAACGTTATTAGCTTATTTGAGTGGATAGGTTCAGTTGCATTATTCGACAGTCATATCTACTCTATCAAAATATGTTGTCCAAAAAGTCGCAAAACAAATTTTCCTAAAAGGAGGAAAAGTGACGCCCACAAAATTCTATATAAATGATATTTGCTTATTTGAGTGGATAGGTTCAGTTGCATTATTCGATAGTCATATCTACTCTATCAAAATATGTTGTCAAAAAAATCGCAAACCAAAATTTATAAAAATAGGGAAAACAAATTTTCCCAAAAGGAGGAAAAGTGACGCCCACAAAATTCTATATAAATGTTATTATAGCTTATTTGGGTGGATATCTTCAGTTACATCATTCGAGGGTCATATCTACTTTATCGAACTATATTGCCTCAAAAAAAATCTAAAAAGAGTAGTAGATAACGCCCACCGTGGGGCTCGAACCCACGACCACAAGGTTAAGAGCCTTGCGCTCTACCAACTGAGCTAGACGGGCTTGGTATGAAATCCTTTTTCCAAAATATATTAACAAATATTAAGAAATAAATATTACAAGACAACAATCTTACTCACTAATTGGGGAACGGAAATACCCTTTGCAATGAAGACAAACAGGTATAAGCAGCAAAGTTATCTGGATGGCATGCATAAATGCGAAGCATATTGCAAGTCCAGCAAAGGTCTCATATGCCAAATCAAGCAAATGGTATTAATTCTGCAAGAAAAATATTTATTATTTATTACAAGATCAATTTTGCAATAATAATAATATTATTATTAATTGCAATAAAATAATTTTATCAATAAAAAATACATGTTTCTCTCTTTTCTCCAACCAATAAAACTATTTTGTTGCAAACCATATGTCATCATTATTGCAAGCTTGGTCCCACAATAAGTATTCCTCTTTGAGAAATACCTCAAAACCTGCACCCGCATCAGGCAGACAACAAACTGTTCTCCTTCTCTTTCTGCAAATATAAAGAACCGGGTCGTGCAGAAACCAGCAAAACTTGCTCCCATTACTCAGCATGTGCAGCAAAATTGGCACCCATGATAACCTAAAAATTTTGAAGATATCCTCACTCTATTCTCGATCTATCCCGATATCAATATGACCATAAGAAATAACTTGTCAAAAAAACTCATAAGTTATGTTTAACATTTAGATAGACTGGGGATAGAGGATAACCATAGGATACGTTTGGTAGTAAGATAGACCGGGGATGGAGTGAGGACTATCCTAATACCAAACATGCCTAAAGAATTAATGAGTGCCAATTTCCGGAACGAGTCAGCTGAAGAAGTTTCCATGCTTTTCCCAGAACCAGAAGTGAGATTGCAAGATTGCAGGGGCAGCAGATATGAAGATAGAAGTATTTGAAGGCAAACGAGTAATAAAATAACCAAGCAAAATTTTCTAATATTCTTCTTTCAGTTCCTGAGTCTTTCGTTGCTGCCCTTCATATTTTACACATTGAATACTAGTTTCTGACAACAATAGGATCTAGTGGGAGAAAACATCCAAAACAAAAATTCATGGACCATACTCTTCTGATGAGAAAAAAGAAAATTGACAAAATGATCAGCCTCTCTCTTCCCAAAGAACAAACATCCGCCTCCCCTTTATTGTCGATGTTGACTTGGATCTCTTCCCCGGTATAAAGACATTGTGATAGACACAAGAAGCCTACACCAAACTTCCTCCAGATACCCCTAGGCTATTTTTTCTTTCTGAATTTTATACTGGAACTGGTTCAGTGACTGAATGAGAAATACCAGAATCGACCTGTGGAACCAAAAATACATCAATGTAATCAACAATCAAATGAAGCTGCAATATGACAGAAATTAAACTCGCACTTGACCACAAATGTCATGGAGAAACAATGTCATAGCATAATTGCATATCCCATAACGGTATGGAGCAAGAAAGCTAAGATGCTACTGCAGAGATAGCATAGTTGTCAAGGCGTCAAGGCGACCAAGGCGTAGGTGGGGTCTCGGCTCGCCTAAGCGCTTAGGCGCTCGCCTAAGCGGTGCCTAGGCGTTTAGGACGGAACCAAGTATGAGTTGTTTTCAAGTGTCCCTCTTACATGATATTATGTATCTATAAATATATATAATGATGAAAATTCAATAAAAAAGATCATCATATGACAGACATAAAGACAATGAAAGCAACAAAAATTAAACTTCAAGTAAACATACTCACATTATATATCATAAAGTCATAAAAAATCTAAATTGACATCTTCAAATAATAAACACACTAAATAAGAACAAGAAGTGCAAATATCATTCTATCATCAGGAAACTAATTTTCAACTTTTAAAACAAGCAATACACATACATGTAAATATGTTAAATAAAAATAAGAAGTGCAATATTTTAATACACTTAAAACAAGTAAAAACTAAATGAGTCTATTACATAATCCCACAATATGCCTAAAATTTGAAAAGAAACTAGAAAATGACAAGTCTCATGTATTTGGGTGATGATAGTTTAAGTTTGACCAAATCCTGAGAGATCTCAAACAGATTAAGTGTTGTCAGTAGGAGAGCGGCTCCCTTGGAGAAGTCATATGCACATTTGACTTTTTTTACCGGACTTTGAATTTTTAGTGTTCTATATGGTTTATTTGAATTATCAAATTTTTAGATAGGTCAAATTATGAGAGATTAGAAAGTTAGCATTTCGCTAAAATCATCGAAATCGTGATTTTCTTCTTCGATAGGAGAGTTGACTTTTTTTGGTAAGAGATATGATTTTTTTGATATTTTTATTTGATTCAAATAGGGGGTACTTTCTTATTTACATGTAATATCTTAAGTAAATGAAACAACAAATTATAACATTTACTTAAATAAGATGTTACCTGGAATCGGGCTGGACTCAGCCCTGAAAACCGACCTGAATCTACTGTCTAAGTGGGATATTGCGGACCCCTAAAGGGTCTAGGCGCGCCTAAGCGCCCTTGGCGTGCGCCTTGGACGCCTTAGCGGCGCCTTGGGGCGCCTTTTCTCCTCTTAGAAAGGCGAGGTGTTTTAAGGCGGCTGAGGAAGCACCTTGGCGCTTAAGCGGCGCCTAGGCGTCCGCTTTGACAACTATGAGAGATAGTAATAATATAATTACATGAACCAGCTCCAGATGTAGAACATCTTAAGTGTGAGAGCCTTGCTGTCTGCCTGTATCTTAAAGAAAAGCAGCGAGTTAGCCACTCTATCAGATCAGAAGTGCTTAAAGCACGACAGAAGTACAGTGCCGCCTTGTTCATTAACTATTGAGATGTTAATATGTGGTGATCCAGCATCCAGACTAAATTACAGTAAGAATACAAAAGTCAACAGCATTCTAAACTACAGGATCAACAATCTACCGCTGCATTTTAGGGCACTCTTAACAGTTCCTATTCAGTACATAGATGTCTAATCAACATGCCCATTTGTCACACAAACAGTTATGCCTCTTCCTACAACCTTTGCCTACAAAATACTACATTTTCAGCATCCAAAGGACACAGGTCAGGTACTGAATACAATCACTGGGAAATTGGATAAGTTGATGAAGACATGCAAAGAGAATTGGTACACGGAATTTTCAAACTCAAGACATACCTTTGCAGATTTGTAGAGTTCATCAAGTACTTCTGATAATGTTGGATGTGCATGAACTGCAAATTTTATGTCCTGCCAAGAACACATATCCATGACAATTGACTACTCACCTAACAAACATAAATATGCAAATTCTTTCTTGGACATCGTTCCTTCAGTCAGAGTGATATGTTCCATAGGCTTTCAAATGATCTTTAAGCTGGGAACATGATAATCCCTCATCGTCAAAAAAATCTTACCTGAATACGTGTTCCCAGGGCTATTGCATTGGATGCCTCATGGATAAGGTCTGCAGCATGCAACCCCAAGATGTGAACTCCAAGTATCTCACCTGTGTCTGGCCTGTATATCATCTGGAATAATCACATAATTCTATGATTAAAATTATTGAGATCAGAAACAGTGATAGAAACATAAGCTGAAAGGGAAACAGAAGGATTATGGCGTCCTGTTTATGTAAAAGGAAATTCCAGCCACTCTAATCTTTTTAAGCATTTAACTATTGACTTGATAAGTTTAAGTACATAGCAATATCATTGATCATTTAAGGAAGCCTCTCAAATAATGTTTCATGGAAATGAACACCTAAATTTATATTTTGTAGAAGGGAAGAACTGACAGGAAAATTTATGTTAACTGATGTGACAATGAGGAACTAGATATTTTTCTATCTTTTTCGGGTAAAACCACGAAAGCAGATATTAACACCACAAAAAACAAAAGAAAAATAAAGAAGATGGCGCAAAGTACAAACATCTGAAAGAATGAAAAAGAAATTTATAGTTCTGGTAAAAGCTCATCTATGAAACTGAAATGTGATGAAACTTCCCCTTTCCACTCCCTCTTTTGACATTTTTTTTTAAGTGCCTCTTTTGACATAGATTATCACAATCATGTCGCAACTGTTGTTTTAGCCAACATGTTTCTCCAGTGTTAAGCAATTCAATAAAAGCCAAGACCTTAAGGAAAAATAATAAGAAAGGCATACAGTGGGGCAAAAGCAAATGACGGGAGAGTGGTTGGGGGTTGGTGACTGGGTGAGGGTAAGGGTGGTAGGAAGGGAGGGATGGCAGATTGAGAGGGGAAGATGATTGGCAGGAGAGTGTAGGAGCAAATATGACCGACACTAGGAGAGTGTAGTAAGTTCATTGGGAAAAAAAGGGCATGTGACAATGTTAAGAATCACCAGGATACTCAAGGAAGCAGCATTTTTCATTTAGGCATTGCGCAGGAACTAGAAGATCATTGAAAATCATCATAAAGTTGGCATTGCTTGTCTTTACCCCCCTGCATCCACATAGATGTCAAAACTCATGGCCACAAAAGTAAGAATGTTTACCATGTATATAAGTTGCAACGTGGAACCTCATATAACGAGTGGTTGGTAGATCACATTTTCATGCTAACATGATACGAAAACAATATGTAACTTGAGAAACTACCTTAGCCAGGCCTTCTCCTTCATTCTCTGCTAGAGCCTTGGTGTTTGCCTTAAAACTGGTTTTAGCTACACTAATTCTGAAGCCCTCCTTATCGGCCTTTTCCCTTGCTTGAGGCTGCAAGAAAAACATATATAATTTCAAAAGAGGGTTTATCACATTCCTACATGAATAGGGCATGTGGTTCAAAAAAAATTTCTGTTTACACCATCACTTTCCTTTGTTGATTTCTCTTACAGTAACGAATGTCTAAGACTCTAAGGAGGTATTTGATTTGCCGGAAAGAGGTTTAGAATCCATCCCCTAATTTATAGCGTCCCATATGCAGTTCATAGAAACACAGGGTGGACTATGTGAAATTATCAACACATAACATGAATTTCAAAAGAAAAAGTAAAACTGTGGAGACAAAGAAGTTTTGGAAAAAGAAAGGAAACTTGACCAGATTTTCCATTGTAATGTTTCGATCTTGCACAAGAAATAGAACATGACATACAATAGAGTGATGGCAATTGGACATTCCAAGTACATCAAGCAAAGGTTCACGGTCATAGTTTTTATCTACATTATTGGAAGCAATGTGATATGACAAAATTTATACAAACAAGAATAAAAAAGGAATTACCTCCGTGAGACCAACCATGCTGATTTCAGGATGAGTGAAGCAAGCTGCTGGGATGCTCAAATGGTTCAGTACATTGTCATTTCACAAACTTGCTCGACAACTATTTTCAGGAACAAGTACAAAGTTATTACTTGCTATATGAGCATTAGCTGATCATTGCAAAACAAAAGCAACTGCATCACCTGAGATGCCTTGTGCGCTAGCAGCATGAGCAAGCATCATCTTCCCATTTGCATCACCAATGCAATATAAATGAGGAACCTAGAAGCATCAGAAGGAAACCAAATTTACATTCAAACTGGATATTGACTTTACCCACAAATAATTTAAACCTGGAGTTTACAAAACCCCATGTGAGAAAATGCTGCATCTAAAATAATCTTTTGTAATGAGTTCTGCTGTTGATCACCTTCCAAAAAATTTAATCACAGCATGCAGCAAACTGAGGCAACCAGAATACCGTCCTTACAAAACCTTCATCACTTACCAGTTCGCCATTCACATCTAGTACTTGCATCCGTTCATTAACAGGGACAAAGCCACGTTGAGTCACAACATTAATCTGCAAAAGAACCAAGAAACTGTAAGCAATTTCCAAGTAAAGAATATAGTTTTCTTTCATTGTGTCAGAAGTAAAAATAGTTTCTAAGGATTTACATTCTCCAAGCCAAGTCCTTGGGTGAATGGAGCCCTTCCAGTTGCAATAAGTGCTGCATCCACCTGCAGTGGTAAAATGTAAAAATGAAAGTGCGTCACAAGCTTAAAGAGCATAAAAGCCACTTCATATTGAAATTCCTTCCACATAAATATGTTTTCTGTGGATGGATGTGAACTTTGGGTGTGGGTGTGGAAAGAACATAGACATTGAAATTATAAAGCCATCAAACAATTTCAAGAGATTTCCACCAAAACCATGAAGTAAAAGATGAGAAAAGAACTCTTAGGACCAGTACCTACAGTTTTATTGTTAACTGGTGAATGAGGCACTACTCCAAGGAAAAGGTGCAAGAAACAGAAAACCCTAGTAACCATGTGTTGGAATGTGGATGGGTTTGTGTCATTATATCTTTTTGCTTTTGTTAGTGCATTTGGACTTTGACACCTTCAAAAGATAAAGAAAGAAACAGAAAACCCTATTACATGTTACTAAAAGATGCGAGCTGTTTCATTAGAGAAGAACTCATACCCCTATAAGGGACTCAAAAAGAAAAGTTGATAAGAATAGAAGAAACTGTGAACACAAACCATGTGATGGAGGGTTAGGAGAATTCATGCCATCACCATAAGGAGAAGAATGACAAGATAACACTATATATATATATATATATATATAGAGAGAGAGAGAGAGAGAGAGAGAGAGATACATATATAGAGGTAACACATGCAAGGTTTATACATATATATAGGTAACACATGCAAGGTATAATCCAAAAAAAGGGAACAGGAAAATAGTTCTTTGAAATGCTTGGAGATAGTGAAAGCCTTACCTCCAATGTGTCCTTTGGTTCCTTTGTTTTTGCATCAATAAGCTCAATAATGACAGGTTTTCCATCCTTTGCTGGAGTGATCTAGTTAAAACATCATAGAAGAAGCAATTATTTTTAATATGTGGTGTTAAATCCAAAAAAAAAGTGGACATTTATCAAGAAAGCATAAAGATATCAACAAGAGGTACCTTGCTTGCAAATACACCAGTATGGTAATCAATCTTCCGAGGATTAACAAGAATCCGCTGTGCTAGTTTCCCTATCTCAGGATCAAAACCAGGCATAAGTTGATCAAGAGCTTCAATGAAGGTAACCTGCATGGTAAGTTTTCCTGTGAGATCTGCCAAAAAACAAAATACAAAATATAAAAACAGAATTATGTGATAGAGAACCAGAGAGAGAAAAAAAGGAAGAGACATTTGCTGGTAGCTGATTCAGTATGCATAAGTAAGAAAAGGTAATCTTAGATCACCAATGGGCACACAAGACTGAAGATGCCATTTAACTGATTTTACTATAGGAAGGAGGATGAAGTTAGATTTTAGCAAAGTGAAAAGAAGAAATCTTCAGGAATGCAAGACTTTTGCAGCCCATATTCTATATCTTATCAAAGGCTTCTTAAGACTGACAGCATAAACAGGGACTAAACTTCTTCAATTTATTAATTTCAACAGAATTGCAGCTCCTGCTTATTTGAATAAATGCATTATAGAGAATCACTAATGTTAGAAATAGAGTAGTATAATGCTTTAATTTGCTAAGCCTCAAATGTGCACTCTAAAAAAAGAAATGGAACAAGATTGAGGGGGAAGGCCGATGGAACTAATTTCAGAGATGACAGATGCTGCAAGAAGTATGATACCAAGATCAAAATTCTAAATGAAGCATTTTGCAAAACAACTCTGGCATGAGCGCATGATGGACATTTCCAAATGAATAAGTACCTCACTTCCAAGGGCTGTGTACACATCACTAAATTCCAAGCCAATGTAACCACTTCCTACAATAGCTATCCAATCTGGAACCCACTCAAGCTTGAGTGCATGATCACTGGTAAAAACGGTTTTCCCTGCAGAATGGTCAAACAAATTTTAGCAAATATATGATGATTATAACATGACATCTTAATGAATGTTAAAAGATTATGGCTAAATGCCAGGAAAAATAACCGTAACAAATGGAAAAATGGAAAAGGACTATGATTACAACGATCTACATTATATGATCAGTTGGAAGGTTTTATCCCTTTCCGCAGTTGCTCTGCAAATCTAGGAATATAGATTTATCCATTTGTGCCCTTTCATGCATATAAATCAAAAAGAAAAATAATAATAAGGCAAGAAAGAGGAGAACACAGTTGGGAATGGAAAGGATGGCATTGGATGTAAATGATCCAAAAAATTAGAAGCATATCAAAAGCAAATTAAGTACAGATCAGAGAAACTTACCATCCACCTCAATGCCTTTTGGAACAAAAGGGACTGATCCTGTTGCAATTATTATGTCTCTTGCAGTAACTTCAGTGTCAGGAAAACCAGCCTTTCCATATTTCACCTTCTGCTTTCCCTAAACTCACTCATGAAGAGGAACACCATAGTTAGTTTCTCATTTTTAACATCAATCTGCACCCAAGTCAAACAATATCAGCATTCAGAGCACATAACTTTCTAGTATGCCCTTGTACAAGTATTAATAAGCCCCGACAGATGCACTTGCTACAGTTAATCAATAGAATGATCAAAGAAATTTCATGCTGCCCCTTTTATCAAAGTAGAATAAGTGGATCTCATGCAATAATTTTACCACTGCTGAAATTGGGAGTAAAACCCTTTAATACTAACAAGTCCAAAAAAAAAACCCTCTTCATTCACTTTTGAGGGGAAAAGAAAAGAGAGGAAAGAAAAATCTTTGTCAATTAAGTCAGAAACTGAATTAAAAGAATGGGAAATAGAATAAGAATTTTAAGGTTATAACATGCATTGATAGCTTGTCATGTTGAGTTTTGAGTGACTTCCATATCAGGACAACGAGGTTATAGCAGAGATGTTTCCTCGACTATTATAGCTTCTGACCTAAAAACAAGCTCGGCTAATTTGCAAAAGGCTTGAAGTGGATGTTTCTAAATCCATAAAAAATACACGTTAGAAATTGAGGAATACAAAGCAAGCTTAAACATCCAACGATGACTACACAAGGAAACCAAAGCTGATTTGTCTTCCCATTTTAGAGTCTTAGACCCATGGAGGAAGAACAGTATTTTTAAGTAGAATGATCAGGACAAAACATAAAGCTAACAAAGAACTAATATGAATTAAACAAAATCATGTCCTTAGCAAATTTTCTAGACCACTGCAAAGTCAGTCCATGTTGCAAACAATAAAAAGAGAAGTGCATGACCTACCACAATTGTGCCACCACCTGTCAGTATGTCCACTCCTAAAGCTTTCAGTGAATTGGTCAAATTGCCACGTATTTTTGAAGCAAGATTATTTGCATGATCAGCTACGCTTTGTCTGTCATAACCAGAGGCTGCAACCTGTCACTCAGGGCAACCAGGTTTGGCATACTGTCAGTGAAAGAAGAAGTGATGATAAGCAAAGGCCCAAACACACATGGAATTTTATGATGAGGGCAAAATTGACCATTACCTAATTTAGAGTCAATAATTAACAAAGTACCACTGATGATATGAAGAACCACAGCTGTTTACTATATAAGTAAATATTGGTGATAGTTCCTTTTCTCATGGGGGGCACGATTTAATTTTACTGCCATAGTTTGTCAGGAATAGAGAGCATAGCAGTTTAGGATGGATTTTTTTTAGAAGGTAACTTAATGGCCAGGTTAGAATGGATCCTTTGCAGATAAATGATTAAATATGGAATATGAAATGATGCAAATCAGGAAAAACCTCAAAGGGTATAATTGCAGTATTGCACTTGGTTTCTTAAACAAATGTATTACAAAGTAGTAGGATCTTGATAAAGACACCTAAATGTTTTTTTTTTCTCTCTCTCTTTTCTTCTGGGGATTCTGGAAAGGGTCCAAACTTCCTTAATGCATGTAGATGACCCAGGACTGCCTAATCCTAACAGTGTCTGACATAGAAGTTTGATTGAATGTGGACAAATTTCCAGAATCGCCAGGATATGACAAGTAAAGGGTGAAATTGGCAGTGTTTGCAGACCCCCCCCCCCCCCGCCCTCCAGGATGTGAGAGTGGGATTGCTGGGGTCAAATAGAAACATGCAATCACCAGGTGGCAGTTTGCATGCTGACCAAGACATTTCCTTGTTGCACGCTCTTTTCTGCAAGAGTTCCAAGACTAGGATTGAGCATGGGAACAAACAGTACAGGCTGATCCCATCTGGTCTCAGCCAAGCCTTTATTTCAGACTTTTTAAGTTGTACATGTAAAGAGTTACTATTCAACGAATCAACAGGCCTCTATGTACTTTTGCACCCACAATCTGGAGCCTATCCCCTCTGAGATCAGCTCTGTGCCAACCAGGCAAATCCAACCACAAGATGGGGAGTAGGAAACAGCAGTTGGATCAGAGTGGCTTTACTTTACTTGAATCTAGTACTTTTTTTGTCATGGAGTTGCTATCAATGAAACAACAGTTTCTCATTTTAAAAAGGTTATGAAATAGATAGTGCAGTTAAAGCCATTCAAATTATTTAATGAATATATTGGACCATAGTAGAGCCGTCTTTCTGTAAAAAGGATGTGTGAGAAATGATCAGACAGAACTGTAAAAAGGATGGGATCCCTTCAGTAACACTACTAAGCAAATATCTGTGCAATGTACCTTGAGTATTGTTACAGTTGCAACTTACGGATCTATAAAATTTCCTGAAAGGTTGCTAATTCTGTCCTTCACTGCAGGTTCTTTCTCTCTGGTTGTTGCTTAACATCTCTTGTATACAAAATTCACAAACACTTGTACAACAGCAACAAAGACCCAAAGGAAAACTAGAATTTTGACAGGGTGGCAGTTGTGTGAAACAGCTTTAAACAAAAAAGTTCATACAGAATAGTTGGCGCACAACAACCAGTCAACCACAGAAAGAAATAGCTAGGATAAATTCATCACCTGTAAACCTAGAGATTTCATATGGTGTTCACTCTGAAGTTCCCGCATTCGACCACTTACGGCGAGAAGTGCTTTTGAAGGAACACAACCTCTGTTAACACATGTTCCACCAATAATATCACCCTCAATAATAGCTGTTTTCAGACCCTGTAATAAATGTGCATCTGAAGATCAAGCCATCGAGAAAACTTTATGATAACGGATACCGTCATACTATTGAAAGAAACAGTTAAGTGGCATGAATGTTACTCTCCTATGGTTGTTACATGAAGATCGAAGGATAAATGGCATAAGGCACAAATCCTTTGAGATCCAAACATTTAGTTCAAATAACTGCATTTGGAACCTAGTTTAGTAGGTGCCATCAGTTGGACAACGATGTACTCAAAACAACTTCAAGAAAGCAGCTGAATTGTTTTTCATGGGATACAGAGATCCATTAACAAAATGACGAATCGGAACAGAATGAACCATATAGAGCACTAGTGTCGCATGAAATTTTGCAGCAACAATGTGAAAGTGGAAAGACAATCATCTGCTGTGCTTCAAGCAGGATAAACATGAAAAATTCTCTAGATACAGATGTCTAATCAGTTCGTCAGATCCGCAACAAACCATATGCTTGATTCATAATGTCAGGAACTAAAGATACCAACTACACGGTCCACGAACCTTGACATGCACGATTAACTAAGATATCGAATGGAGAGCTTAGTCGACCCAGGCCAGCCCCCCGGCGCAGGAATCACAAATGTACCTTCTCGACAGCGTGGAGCGCGGCCCCGTGACCCCCGACACCAGCTCCGATGATCACAAGGTCATAGTCGAAGCGCTGGCCGGTGCCCCCGTTGTCTGCCACCGATGCCAACACCCTTCCATGCGGCCTCCGAGCGCCGGACAGCAACGTTCTGCTCCAGCACGAGTGATCGACGGAGCGGCACCTAAGGACCTCTCTGCTAAGACCGCAGAAGCGAAGGGCAGAGGGGATCCTGGGGACGGCATCCGGGACAGGGCGATCCGCGGCCCCGCCGGATCGGGAGGCGGCGGCGGCGGAGAGGAGGGAGGAGGGGAGGGAGAGGGCGGCCTGCATCGCTCCAATTGCTTGGGGGAGGAGCCGCGGAGGGAGGGAAATGGGAGGACGAGGAGCCGGCGCGAGGTTTTGTTGGGGGCGGACGGCGGCCCTCGGGACGTTCGCCGCCGGAAAGGACGGAGACGACGAAGCGATACTGGAGTTGAGCGGAGATAAAGCACTGCTCTCCTGCAGTGCTGGGTCTCGTTGGAGTTCCAGGTGTCAGGATCGGGCCCGATTCGGTGTGGTTACCGCTGTGGGAACGAGGGTCGTTGCCTCGTGCGTTGCAGTCAACAGCTTGTGACTTGTGTCGGATAGAGGTGATCCTACCCACGCGATTACCTTGTGGCGCGGCCCGCGCGGATGTAGAACTCGGCCTCGGGGTCGGGGAGGCGCTGGTGGCGGAGGAACGTGTTGCTTTCCCATGGCTGATGAGTAAGGAAGAGGGCCCCACTGGCTGCTCCGCCTCCCCGACCGCCCAGTGGTCCAGTGGATAAGGTGGAAATATGTTATTTTTGCTCTTTTCCTTTTTTTTGAAGGAGTTCGATCTCCTCTCTATGTAAATGGGAACGCATTCTAGTAGTCACCAATAGGTAGTGAGAGATAAGTATTTTATATTTTTTAAATATCTTTTTATTTGAAAAATAGTTTTTTTAGGTTAAAATACATTCATAATTATTTAGATACAATTATAAGTACTAAAATATAGCCATAAATTATTTAAAATACAAATACTAAAATATAATCATAAATATTTAAATACAACGTTATGCTTACGGTTATATTCTGGTGTTATAATTGTATTCTGATGAATGTTCACTAGATTATATCACCAGATATAATCATAGCATCAGAATACACTCGTAATATAATGTTGTATTTAAGTGTTACGTTCACCAAAATACAATTATAGCACCAGAATATATCTGTAAACATAACGTTGTGTTCAAGTGTTTATGATTATATTTTAGTGCATATAGTTGTATTTAAATGTTTATAGAAGTATTTTAACTTGGAATGCCGATTTCCAAGTAAAAATGTGTTTTGAAAAGAGTCTGAAACATTTGGCTCTCATCTATTGATGATTGATGGAGTCTGTTGCGGAGGTTTCCAGGCAGGTCGGCAAAATCAAGGTTGGCCGACCGCATCGAAGATTGTTCATCCCTGAAGCCGGCCGAGCACATCTAAAGGCAGAGACCGACGTTCCACATCAAGTATTAGTCGCCCGACAGGCTCGTCTCCAGTTCCTATCAGCTCGGCCTCGAACTCAGATGAGGCCGACCTGGTTGCCAACTCTCAGAAGAGTCCCCGAGACTGACGAAGGTACAAGATATCTGAATTATTCGGTTCCCAACAGGTCGGATGGGACCTCGGATCAGCCGACCTCACTAAGGTCACTAGCCGACATCTTTCCTGCGACCAGCAATGCTTTATGCGTCTCGGACCTCTCTACAGCCCGGACCCGAGCAGTCTTGTAACCCTCAAATAAGAGCCTCCCATTGAGCATCTCGGGTCACGCCGACCAAGAGCTCGGTGTCCTCGCATGCCCAGTCACAGCCCTCACAAGGTCAACGGACGAATGAGGTAACCACCAAGAATCACGAACCCGCAAGTCACGGCCATTAAGGCCACGATCTCAACAATCAGGCCTACAGGTGGCAACCACGATCATCGCAACTCGGCGGAAGTAACGGCACCCAATCCGGCGGGAATCTCGGCAACTCCCCAGCGAGATTGGCGGCTCGTCCAGCTCACACGTACGTGTCCTAACACTATATAAAGGGTAGACACTCCACAGGCCAAGGTACGTTGTTCTCCCCCATGCTACGCATTCTGCTCGGCTAGCGCCTGACTTGAGCTTCGGAGTGTCTCCCCGCCGAGCCCACTCGGCGGGCTTTGCAGGTCAGGTCGGGAGGTTGGAAGCAGCTTCGCACGTTGGCCAACCGTGCCTCAAAAGGATTCATCGGCTTGGTCGTCTCGGCTCCGTCTTAGTCGTCAATGGTCACCTCGGCTGGAGCCGAGCTATGTTACTATAACAGTAACATTGGCGCCGTCTGTGGGAAACGTCACAAAAGGTCAGTACGGTTTCCCCTTTCTTGTTCTCAACAGAACTCCCTCAAACAAGAACGAAATAGCCCCTCGAGCATTTATCGCAATCGCTGAGGCGGCCGAGACCTGGCACAAGCGGCAAGGGGGCCGACCGAGAAACGTAAGCCCCTACGCTTGAGGTCAGCTCGGGGGCCCGGCTCGTCCCAAGTATCGTAAAGCCTAAAGATTCATTCGAGGTCGGCTCGTGAGCCGACGAGTTCCAGAGTTTGTGGTAATCCTGCAGTTCTTATCAACAGTCATCTCCGATTTGGGAAGCCTAAGCCCTCTGAACAAGAGGCCATGATCACACGCTTAATGTCCTTAGTCACGAAGGCGACGAGGTATGCCTATCACTCCATTCCTTGAGCTCTACCTTCATGCGACAATTTCTCGAAAAGAAGGTTCTAGGCGAGATCGCCTCGGCTGTCCAGAAACCGAGAGCCCGACATGCGATAAAATGAAGGCGCGGTCGCTTCGGCACGCGTATCACAGCTCGTCTGAGGTCGCTTCGGCACTCCGAGCTCCCGAAGGCGCGGTCGCTTCGGCACGCGTACATCACAGCTCGTCTGAGGTCGCTTTGGCACTCCGAGCTCCCGAAGGCGCGGTCGCTTCGGCACGCGTATCACAGCTCGTCTGAGGTCGCTTCGGCACTCCGAGCTCCCGAAGGCACGCGTACATCACAGCTCGTCCGGTCGCTTCGGCACTCCGAGCTCCCGAAGGCGCGGTCGCTTCGGCACGCGTATCACAGCTCGTCTGAGGTCGCTTCGGCACTCCGAGCTCCCGAAGGCGCGGTCGCTTCGGCACGCGTATCACAGCTCGTCTGAGGTCGCTTCGGCACTCCGAGCACCTGAAGGCGCGGTCGCTTCGGCCCGCGTATATCACAGCTCGTCCGAGGTTGCTCCGGCACTCCGAGCTCTTGAAGGCGTGCTCGCTTCGACCCACGTACGCGTCGTAGCTCATCCAAGGTCGCTGCGGCAAGTCTGAGTTCTCGAGGCGTGGTCGCATCGGCCCACAAATCCGTCCGGACTCATGCGAAATCGCTTCCATACACGAATACGAACGACGAGATTCTAGGCGGGGTCGCTCCGGCACTCCCCAGGCACCAAGACAACCATATCCGAGCTCACGAGAGGTCGTGTCCGTATTCCGAGCTACCTAAACAAGGTCTCCTCGGCATACATAGGAATGAACATCGTTCGTTGGACGAGGTCGTTTAGGCACTCGTCAGGAACTTAGAGACGACGTCGACGTGGTCAGAAGGCGTGGTCGCTTCGGCACACGCAGAGGTCCCTTGGGCATTCATCGGAAGCCGAGACATCATACGACGTACTATTGTGGTTCAGCACACGTAGTGAACGTACACGACAAGAACAGGGATGCCTCGGCAATCCCCAGAGACCGATGCGGTTCCGACGTAACGAATTGCTAGAACTGAACGACGACAAACGAGCAATGACAAAAGAGTTGGAAGTTTCTATTACTAACGATAAGGTACATTGGAGAGCTAATCGCCATGTACAATCGCGAAGCATTTAATCAACTACGATGTCGTCAGACGCAACGACCTGAGTCTCGTAGTAGCAGCCTGATCGGAAGCAATGGTCGCGGCTGACTCATCAGCACCAAGCATCGCCTCGGCCATAGCAGCCTGCGCCTCGTCGGCGACTTCGGCTCGGTCAGGAGCATCTCCAACGTCCTCAGCATCTTCCAAAACCGACAGATCATATTCGGGACGCAGTTCTCGGATGCGCTTGATGCAGTGGTCGTATCCCGCCTCGAAGAGCTTGTCAACCTCTTCGTTCAGCTCCTCGGAGTCCCGGTACTCTGCAATGATCCTTTCGCGCTCCTCCTCGGCCATCCTCGAGCTTCGAGCCCTGGCCATTTCGAGCAATTCTTCCTTCGCGCGAAGAGACTCTTTGAGATCCTCAACCACCTTGGTTACCCGAGCAACCTCGTCCTCGGCTCTCTCCACCTTCAGCCGCTCCTCGGCCAGGAGATTCTCGGCAGTTTTGGCTCTCTTCTCGGTCTCTTTAGTCTTGCTTGCAGCCTCAAGGACCCGCTGGTCGCTGCCGCCTGAGCCTTCTCGGCCTTTCGGAACAAGGCCCCAACCGGCCCAGTTGAGTCTGCACGGAATCGTAGAACTCTTCCACGACCTCGTTAGCTCTCTTGGCCGAAGACTGAGCCAACTTTTCCACCGGGGTCGCCCGACGAGCCCATTCAGTGGCATTGAGCCCCATGCGCCCCGAAGGCCGCTGAGGGCTCACGACATGCTGGTCTGCGGATGGTTGCTCCGCAGCTCGTCTCGTCCTTTAGGTGACGACGGACGAAGATCCGACGACCCACGTTTCATCCCCCGACCTGAGTCCTCGGCCTCCTCCCTCGGGCGCTTCAGCGGCCTCGTGGCGCTCTTTTTACCACGCCCCGCAAACCTTTCCGTTGCTCGGTCAGCGAGCGAGGTATTGCGCCTACGGCCAACTCCGGGAGCAGCCGAAGACTTGCCCTTGTCGGTCATCACTGTAAGGCGGAGTTAGCTTTCACTCGCAAATCACAAAGAGAGAACGTCGGAAAGGAAAATGACCTTGGTCGGCCTTGGCGATCAATTTGAACGACCTGTCAAGCTGAAACAGGTCGGGAGGATCCAGCACCTGTAGAGAATCAAACTCCGTGAGCTCGGTTTCGATGAGATTTGGAGCTCGGAAGGCTTTTTGATGAACGTTCACTACCGTCCAGGTGGTCGGAAATGGCCACCCCGTCGGGCTATGAACAAAACGAACTGCCTTTTCCAGTTGTGAACAGAAGAGGGCATCCGACCAAGGATTTGTCGGCCAGACCGAGCTGCGAAGTACAGCCAGTCCCCAAAGGCCTTGACCGAGAAGCAGTAAAAAAAGGCGCGAGGTCGGAAGGACCTTAGCCAATGCACAAACTGCCAGGAAGCCGACAACCGACCTCCACGAATTAGGGGTCAGCTGCTACGGTGCGACTCCCAGCTTGAAAAGAAGAAGTGTGGCGAAGGGATGCAAAGAAGGCGGAAGCCAGCTCAGACGGCCTCGGCATAGATACAGACTCCACCCTTTGCTACATAGTGAGCACGAAGTTGACTCGAGCGATACATAGAATACCCTCCGGAAACTCTAGTCCGGGTGAGCTTTCATCCACGCAAGGGTCTCGTCGCTAGTTTCACATTGAGCGTCGGCGACACTGTCTGCCAGCCGACGAGCTCCAGAAGTATGAGAAAAGGCTCCTTGGGAACGTAAGTCCCAGGATCAACAATAAAACAATCGTCGGAATGGTCTGACGGCTCGCCGTCAGGCCGAGGAGAGTGAGACGTTCCCCTAGAGGAAACCGCCTCTGCTGCGGAGGAAAAGTTCTCGAAGGAGAACCTCCAGACGACGATCTGTAACGTCGCGCGTTTTCCGGATCCCCGTGGATCCAGGTTTAGTGGGTTTGGTGGCCAATGTGAGGCCCATTAGTGTTGTGTGTTCCTTATTAAATCCTTACCGGGTTTGGTTTGGGTCCGTGTTGGTGTTCAGCTTGCTGGACACCAGCAGTGTGTTGGCGTCCATCGATGAGGACGTTGACTGTTGAACTTGGCGTCAAGCTTTGTGGACGTCTAGTTGTGGCGGTCTGGTTAAACGGCCCAAGGGTTGACGTTAACCTGACATGCCTGTGTTTTTATAGCAGACCCGAGCTCTGTTCTTTCTCCTCCTTCTCCTTCCTCTCCCCCACCTTTGCCCTTGAGCTTCTTCGCGAGTTCTGACGGTCGGCGGGAGCTCGTGGGAAGGCCGTGGTGCGCGTGGTAGCGGCAGATCGGGCGGGGAATGGCGGATTGGAGCGCGGTGTTCGTGGGACGTTTCTCGGATTTCGGCGTGATTCGAGGTTCTTCGGGAGTTTAATTGCGTTTCTGAGGTAGGGGTCGAACCCTGTTAGCTTGTTAGAAACATTAAAACACGTTTTAATCACTTGAACCAGCATTTTTATTGTATTTTCGGATTAAGTTGCACCATGTGGGGTTAATGGGTGGTTTGATGATTTTATGTAGTAAAGCATGCTGTTTTAGTTTAATTATAATGCATGGGAGTTAGAGGAACTGTTTCCTCCTATTTTCTTAATGATTTCGGGATCAGGAATGCATGTGGGATCGATTAGGGTTTCTGCAGGGTTCTAGGCCGGAGAACTTGGCGTCAAGATCTCTTGTCGCCAAGCTCATCAGCCGGATATAAACGGCTAGATCGCTTGCCGTTTACTTCCTTCAAGCGGCAGTCGATGTTGCCGCCAACCTGTGCATGTATCCATGCAATGTCGTTTACGTAGCTTTTCTGGTTATGAATATTGTGTGATTGTGTGTGCATGGCGATGACCAGTGTGAGCCAGTGCACTTGTTATGCTCTTGGAGCATATTGCTCATGTAATGGGCATGTTTTATGTGAATAAGATATGATGTACGTAGTGTTTAATTATGTGTGTTTGTTGTCCATGTGTTGGACATGTGGTTTACGTGGAAGACGTGTGGTACACCATCCAGGGTAATATACACGTGTTGTTTATGTGGTTTGAGTGTGTGTATATTACACACTTTGTCGTAATGTAGTACTTATGATTTGTCGTAGTAACTGGGCAGTGAGGTTCCTGTGTGAGCCTAGCCATGACTTTGTGGTGTTTGGGCAGTGAAGGTCCACATTGACCTAGCCCTGGTTTGTTGTTGTCTTTCGAATAATATTATATTGATTTATGTATTAAGTGGTGTTTATTGCCACGGAGGTCATGAGATGACCAATGATAGGCAAGTTTGTGGTTCAGGTATGTGTTGGTGTGGGATAGCTTTGGGGTCACATGGTGACCAATGTTAAGCTAATCCTAACATATGTATATTGTGAATTATAAGTAAAGGCTATATGTGTAAGTATCGTGGTTTGTGCTAGCCGAGTGTGGTGGTCCGGCGCCTATTCCGGAATGCCTCTCTAGTCGGGTACCCCAGGTTCTTTGTGAGCCAGGCACGTGTGTTTGCTGTGCTCGGGGTTTTGTCCCGGTACTTGTGTTGTACTGTTGAGGTCTGTGTCGTCTTCCTGGACACCCTCACTCCTGTGCTTGAGTTGTACGTCCGGCTGAGGGAAAGACGACAGTAGGGCAGCGGCTTGTGTGTGGGTGTGTAGTCGCTTGTAGCGCGCTCGTAGTTGGGGGTACGGACACCAGTAGACGTCACTGGTCCCCAGCTAGTCCTGTTTTCCAGTGCCTCACTTTAGAGTGCTCCGGCCAGAGACTCTAGAGGTGCCAGGCATGGGCCTGTAGCTGTGTGTCTGCAGGTGTGTGTTGGTTGGTCTCCACAGTTGTTTGACTTCTTTCTTGTGGAGCGGCAGTTGGACCTTTCGTCCGTGACTGCGAGGCTGAGAGGTTGTTCTTGTGTTGTGTTGTCCGGTTGGATATTGGCCTGATCAGCCAGTAGTCCGTTCCCGTGTGGTGGCGTCGTTCTTTCTGACTCGTGCTTTGTTAACTCCAGTTGTGGTTGTGGTGACGTCGTTTCCTTCCGACTCGTGCTTTGCTACTTGTCGTGGTTCGTGAGTTTGTGACTCGTGGTCGAGGTTTGACCTTTCGAGGTGTGCCTGGTGTTGGCACAGTTGTGACTGAGTTGTGGTTTGTGTGACTTGCCGGTTGAGGTTTTACTTGTAATTTATACCTAAATAAAGGTATAATATAATTGTGGTTTAGTGTGGTGTTTACCACCTTCTTGTACCCTAGTTCGGGTGTTTGTGTTGTGGTACCTCAGAGTAGCAGGTACCTATATTCTTCGTGGATTACCTTGTAGTTTTATGGTGGTACATTGTGTACTAACCTTTCCGATACTTGTGTATTATGGAGGTCTTGTGGTTTGACCTGCCACTTGTTGTATTCTATTGCTTTAAGTAGATCTTTGTTTATAAGGTTATTGTGAATTAGTTTGTGATTATTATTTATGTTACCTTTGTGGGTAATTTGCCGATGAGGCTTGTGACTTAGGCATATTGTGGTTTAGTAAAGCTATGCTCCGTGGAGGCTGTGTAAGACCTTCCACTTGTTGAGTTTTACTCTTCTTGGGTATGATTCCAATTATAGTTTTAGTGTGTTATGGATTGGCTTCGTGGTAGCCAGTTTGTTACCTTGTGTGTAGTTTTTCGACGTAGTGTGATTTGGAGTATAAAGGACCAGCTCTTTGTTAGCAGTCCTGTTACTTAAGTGTTTTGAGGTTTGCCTGTGAAGCTTGCAGCTTAGGCAGTGACTTGCCTGTGTGGCTTATAGCTTAGGCAACCAGTTGTTGTAGCTGTGTGCCATGAGACTGTGGTTTAGGCACTTTAGTTGTTGGGCTGACTAATGATATTATATTAGTCCTGTAGTCCTACTTTTCTTCTGAGGACTTTATGTTTATTATCATGAGTATGTTTAATTGTTATTTATTGTTATGATGTGAGCATGAAATGGTTTGGCTATTGATGTTGCCAGTGAGACCCATTGGGGTTGGGTTTGTGGTTACAATGTTGTTTTGGGTAGCCCCTACTGAGCCAGTGACTTGTTGAGGCTCACTCCCCTACAGTTCTTTTCAGGGCTTGCCGTGTGTTTGGCTTGCAGCGGTGTTGTGTCAGACTTGTACCACCAGCAGTTGTTTAGTAGTTAGTGTTGTGTGAGCTTGTGCTCCCTCGGGGTATGCCCCAGGTAGTTGTACTCTTTTTAATTGGACATGTATTAATGTGATGGGACAGTTGTACAAAATTGTGAACAGATATGAGCACATGTACTTTCTTGTGTCTTATATTCTTGTGGTTTGTCTTTTATACTCTTACTGGACACGTGTGTGAGATATCCCTTGCGAGACTTCGGTCCGTTCGCGGGAGGCGGATCTGGATATGGAGCCTTAATGGGCATAAATACCCCGGTCCGTTACAGTTGGTATCAGAGCAATGTCCAGTTAGAATATGAAAAGACATTGAAAGTACAATGTCCCAATACATGGATTAATGTCCACTGCTGGTAGTAAGTCTGAGGTTTTGTGTGATATAAAGTAGTTTTTACGTGAGCTTTTGGCACGTAAACCGTGTGTTTTGTTTGTTTAAATTGGTAGTTGTGAGCAGTTGTTGTGCCACAACGTGGATAGTGGCATAAGTTGTGTGGTAGCATCCTGGCACTAGTGCAGTTAAAGCAGTTAAATATTATTTAAAAGTTTTCAGTTGCAGAGATTAGAGGAGAAAGGCACTACTGAGAAGGATATACCTGTTATATGTTAATAAAGTGCAGAGTTAGCAGAAATAAGTATAGAGTATTTCTGTGATAGATCAGTTTGGTTATTAAAAATTTGCAGTTAAAGGAATTGAGGAGATTAGCAAGTTTGGATATGGAATTCAGTAAGTAAGTTATAATGAGATAGAAAGTTGGCAGAGACAGGTGTATGGTAACAAGATGATAAGGAACAGGTCAGTGTGTGTGTGATAAGTTGCAGTTGAGAACCTCAGCAAATGTATTGTGGCATTAGAGATCTGAGTCAGATGATATTAAGAAACAGTGTGGATGAGAATGTGATTAGTGTTATGAAGAGTTTGATATGATTAAGTAAAGCATATCAGCTTTAAAAGAGGTACTGGTACATAAAAGAATAGTGATGATTAAGTGTACCTGAGGTGGGGAATTTGAGAAAAGTGTTATGAATAATGATGGTAATAGAAAGTGTGATATGAGGATTTGTATAAATATGTATAAAAATGATCAGTTGAGTAAAGAAAGAGAGAAAAGAAGGATTAGTGTGCAATAAGAATTTGTGAAAATTGCACAAGAGGAATATTTAGTTGATGAATGGCAGATTATGAAAAGTTTTTCAGAAAGAATATTTAATGAAATAAGAAAGGTATTTTGCAGAAAGGATATGGATTAAAGAAAGGAAGAATTTAGCAAATGGTGAAGTTAATAAAGTCAGATAAGTCAGGAAATGTCAGTTAAAGTTTGCATATTGGTGCAAAGAATGACAAAAATGATTTAATTGAGCAGAAAGGAATTGTTATTAAGAAATTTCAGGGTTTAATGCTGGAGCAGATTGATTAAGAATATTTGAAAAATTTATGCAACAGAATTATGAGAATTAGCCAGAGAATGTCAGTAAAGCAGGAAAGATATATGAAAAGCACAATATGTCAATAGCGGTTTGGCAGATCAAAAAATTTCAGTATTCAGCATGATTAATTGAATGAAATGATTTGAAAAGCAGTTGAAGCCAAAAGAAAGTAATTGAAAGTAATAATATGAGCAGAAATTGTGGAATATTTTGCAAAAGTGTTCAGTGTGATCAGAGTAGCGCAGCGGAAGTGGAAGCAAAGAAAGATTTAATTTAGAGATTGTTCAAGTTTACTGGGATAAAGAGAAAGTGTAAAGTTTTGCGTAGTGGAATAAAGGAACAGAGTTTATTATGGTTTTTAATCAGAGATTGACTTTAAGCAGTGTGAGCAGAATATAAAGAGCAGGAAATTCAAAGATGGTGATTGGTTTTCTTTGAAAAGTGTCAGTTGTAAATGTGAATGCAATGAGGCAGGATAACAGCAAGCAGTGATAAATGGAAAAAGAAAATGGTGGTATGAAAGAATATTACAGTGTAAGATATTTGAGAAAGGTAAAGTGGTTTCGAAAGAAATGTTGCAAACACAGCCCAGAAATTGTGGAAGCAGGTTCAGTCCAAGGAGATAAAGCACCATTGGCAAGGTAGGATCGCCTACGGTTGAAAGCTAAAGAAAAGCAATGGAATCGACAGAACAGAGTAATTGTGAAATGAATTGAAAGGCTGAAGCAGAGAAAGAGTATCCTACTTGTTCTGTGTTCGGCTTTAATTGTTTTTAGGTGATAATTTGGTTTATTGTGATTTGTTTTATATGTCGAGGACGACATTTGTTTTTAGGTGATAATAATGTAACGTCGCGCGTTTTCCGGATCCCCGTGGATCCAGGTTTAGTGGGTTTGGTGGCCAATGTGAGGCCCATTAGTGTTGTGTGTTCCTTATTAGATCCTTACCGGGTTTGGTTTGGGTCCGTGTTGGTGTTCAGCTTGCTGGACACCAGCAGTGTGTTGGCGTCCATCGATGAGGACGTTGACTGTTGAACTTGGCGTCAAGCTTTGTGGACGTCTAGTTGTGGCGGTCTGGTTAAACGGCCCAAGGGTTGACGTTAACCTGACATGCCTGTGTTTTTATAGCAGACCCGAGCTCTGTTCTTTCTCCTCCTTCTCCCTTCCTCTTCCCCCACCTTTGCCCTTGAGCTTCTTCGCGAGTTCTGACGGTCGGCGGGAGCTCGTGGGAAGGCCGTGGTGCGCGTGGTAGCGGCAGATCGGGCGGGGAATGGCGGATTGGAGCGCGGTGTTCGTGGGACGTTTCTCGGATTTCGGCGTGATTCGAGGTTCTTCGGGAGTTTAATTGCGTTTCTGAGGTAGGGGTCGAACCCTGTTAGCTTGTTAGAAACATTAAAACACGTTTTAATCACTTGAACCAGCATTTTTATTGTATTTTCGGATTAAGTTGCACCATGTGGGGTTAATGGGTGGTTTGATGATTTTATGTAGTAAAGCATGCTGTTTTAGTTTAATTATAATGCATGGGAGTTAGAGGAACTGTTTCCTCCTATTTTCTTAATGATTTCGGGATCAGGAATGCATGTGGGATCGATTAGGGTTTCTGCAGGGTTCTAGGCCGGAGAACTTGGCGTCAAGATCTCTTGTCGCCAAGCTCATCAGCCGGGATATAAACGGCTAGATCGCTTGCCGTTTACTTCCTTCAAGCGGCAGTCGATGTTGCCGCCAACCTGTGCATGTATCCATGCAATGTCGTTTACGTAGCTTTTCTGGTTATGAATATTGTGTGATTGTGTGTGCATGGCGATGACCAGTGTGAGCCAGTGCACTTGTTATGCTCTTGGAGCATATTGCTCATGTAATGGGCATGTTTTATGTGAATAAGATATGATGTACGTAGTGGTTAATTATGTGTGTTTGTTGTCCATGTGTTGGACATGTGGTTTACGTGGAAGACGTGTGGTACACCATCCAGGGTGTAATATACACGTGTTGTTTATGTGGTTTGAGTGTGTGTATATTACACTTTGTCGTAATGTTACTTATGATTTGTCGTAGTAACTGGGCAGTGAGGTTCCTGTGTGAGCCTAGCCATGACTTTGTGGTGTTTGGGCAGTGAAGGTCCACATTGACCTAGCCCTGGTTTGTTGTTGTCTTTCGAATAATATTATATTGATTTATGTATTAAGTGGTGTTTATTGCCACGGAGGTCATGAGATGACCAATGATAGGCAAGTTTGTGGTTCAGGTATGTGTTGGTGTGGGATAGCTTTGGGGTCACATGGTGACCAATGTTAAGCTAATCCTAACATATGTATATTGTGAATTATAAGTAAAGGCTATATGTGTAAGTATCGTGGTTTGTGCTAGCCGAGTGTGGTGGTCCGGCGCCTATTCCGGAATGCCTCTCTAGTCGGGTACCCCAGGTTCTTTGTGAGCCAGGCACGTGTGTTTGCTGTGCTCGGGGTTTTGTCCCGGTACTTGTGTTGTACTGTTGAGGTCTGTGTCGTCTTCCTGGACACCCTCACTCCTGTGCTTGAGTTGTACGTCCGGCTGAGGGAAAGACGACAGTAGGGCAGCGGCTTGTGTGTGGGTGTGTAGTCGCTTGTAGCGCGCTCGTAGTTGGGGGTACGGACACCAGTAGACGTCACTGGTCCCCAGCTAGTCCTGTTTTCCAGTGCCTCACTTTAGAGTGCTCCGGCCAGAGACTCTAGAGGTGCCAGGCATGGGCCTGTAGCTGTGTGTCTGCAGGTGTGGTGTTGGTTGGTCTCCACAGTTGTTTGACTTCTTTCTTGTGGAGCGGCAGTTGGACCTTTCGTCCGTGACTGCGAGGCTGAGAGGTTGTTCTTGTGTTGTGTTGTCCGGGTTGGATATTGGCCTGATCAGCCAGTAGTCCGTTCCCGTGTGGTGGCGTCGTTCTTTCTGACTCGTGCTTTGTTACTCCAGTTGTGGTTGTGGTGGTCGTTCTTCCGACTCGTGCTTTGCTACTTGTCGTGGTTCGTGAGTTTGTGACTCGTGGTCGAGGTTTGACCTTCGAGGTGTGCCTGGTGTTGGCACAGTTGTGACTGAGTTGTGGTTTGTGTGACTTGCCGGTTGAGGTTTTACTTGTAATTATACCTAAATAAAGGTATAATATAATTGTGGTTAGTGTGGTGTTTACCACCTTCTTGTACCCTAGTTCGGGTGTTTGTGTTGTGGTACCTCAGAGTAGCAGGTACCTATATTCTTCGTGGATTACCTTGTAGTTTTATGGTGGTACATTGTGTACTAACCTTTCCGGATACTTGTGTATTATGGAGGTCTTGTGGTTTGACCTGCCACTTGTTGTATTCTAATTGCTTTAAGTAGATCTTTGTTTATAAGGTTATTGTGATTAGTTTGTGATTATTATTTATGTTACCTTTGTGGGTAATTTGCCGATGAGGCTTGTGGCTTAGGCATATTGTGGTTTAGTAAAGCTATGCTCCGTGGAGGCTGTGTAAGACCTTCCACTTGTTGAGTTTTACTCTTCTTGGGTATGATTCCAATTATAGTTTTAGTGTGTTATGGATTGGCTTCGTGGTAGCCAGTTCTGTTACCTTGTGTGTAGTTTTTCGACGTAGTGTGATTTGGAGTATAAAACCAGCTCTTTGTTAGCAGTCCTGTTACTTAAGTGTTTTGAGGTTTGCCTGTGAAGCTTGCAGCTTAGGCAGTGACTTGCCTGTGTGGCTTATAGCTTAGGCAACCAGTTGTTGTAGCTGTGTGCCAATGAGACTGTGGTTTAGGCACTTTAGTTGTTGGGCTGACTAATGATATTATATTAGTCCTGTAGTCCTACTTTTCTTCTGAGGACTTTATGTTTATTATCATGATTATGTTTAATTGTTATTTATTGTTATGATGTGAGCATGAAATGGTTTGGCTATTGATGTTGCCAGTGAGACCCATTGGGGTTGAGGTGTTTGTGGTTACAATGTGTTTTTGGGTAGCCCCTACTGAGCCAGTGACTTGTTGAGGCTCACTCCCCTACAGTTCTTTTCAGGGCTTGCCGTGTGTTTTGCTTGCAGCGGTGTTGTGTCAGACTTGTACCACCAGCAGTTGTTTAGTAGTTAGTGTTGTGTGAGCTTGTGCTCCCTCGGGGTATGCCCCAGGTAGTTGTACTCTTTTTAATTGGACATGTATTAATGTGATGGGACAGTTGTACAAAATTGTGAACAGATATGAGCACATGTACTTTCTTGTGTCTTATATTCTTGTGGTTTGTCTTTTATACTCTTACTGGACACGTGTGTGAGATATCCCTTGCGAGACTTCGGTCCGTTCGCGGGAGGCGGATCTGGATATGGAGCCTTAATGGGCATAAATACCCCGGTCCGTTACACGATCCCTCTCGAAGAACTGGACCAGAGGAAGAAGACTCAGAACTTGAAGACATCGCTTACCTCTTAAGGAAGCAGCGAAATCGAAAATGGCTGAGCTCAGGCGAAAGGCTTCGGCTACCCTCAGTCGTCACGTCGGCAAGTCGCCTGTTTAATGCTCGCCCGCGAGAACAATGGCGATCGGTTCGGCAGCAGACCCCGGTTTTATAGAGCTGGGGGCCAATCGAATCCAACGACAGAAAGCCAACCCTGATACAAGTGGCTGGATCGGCCCACGTTCGTCACCAGATTGGCAATAACCGACCCCTCGTATTCCATCGCGTGAACGGCGAGAAGCGCATTATGGCGCTCGGATAACGAGACAGCGAAAGTACGGTGACGGTGTACGAAGCGGCTCGCGACGGCTCGTCAGATGATGAGACGTTTGGCGACTCTGACAAGGCCGTCACGCACCCTTGCGACGGCGGCTTCTGACTACGAGGTGACGTGGCGTCCTGATGGGTCACAGGTGTCAGCCAAGCCGCGCGACAGGGTACATGCTTCCAGCAGAGAAACTTAGCTTCACCTCGGCCCGCGATCACGTCCGACCTGAACCTAGGGGGCCAGTGTTGCGGAGGTTTCCAGGCAGGTCGGCAAAATCAAGGTTGGCCGACCGCATTCGAAGATTGTTCATACCTGAAGCCGGCCGAGCACATCTAAAGGCAGAGACCGACATTCCACATCAAGTATTAGTCGCCCGACAGGCTCGTCTCCAGTTCCTATCAGCTCGCCTCGAACTCAGATGAGGCCGACCTGGTTGCCAAGTCTCAGAAGAGTCCCCGAGACTGACGAAGGTACAAGATATCTGAATTATTCATTTCCCAACAGGTCGGATGGGACCTCGGTCAGCCGACCTCACTAAGGTCACTAGCCGACATCTTTCCTGCGACCAGCAATGCTTTATGCTTCTCGGACCCCTCTACGCCCGACCCAAGCAGTCTTGTAACCCTCAAATAAGAGCCTCCATTGAGCATCTCGGGTCACGCCGACCAAGAGCTCGGTGTCCTCGCATGCCCAGTCACAGCCCTCACAAGGTCAACGGACGAATGAGGTAACCACCAAGAATCACGAACCCGCATGTCACGGCCATTAAGGCCACGATCTCAACAATCAGCCTACAGGTGCAACCACGATCATCGCACTCGGCAGAAGTAACGGCACCCATCCGGCGGGAATCTCGACAACTCCCCAGCGAATTGGCGGCTCGTCCAGCTCACACGTACGTGTCCTAACACTATATAAATGGTAGACACTCCACAGGCCAAGGTACGCTATTCTCCCCCATGCTACGCCATTCTGCTCGGCTAGCGCCTGACTTGAGCTTCGGAGTGTCTCCCCGCCGAGCCCACTCGTGGGCTTTGCAGGTCAGGTCGGGGAGTCGGAAGCAGCTTCGCACGTCGGCCAACCGCCCTCAAAAGAATTCATCGGCTTGGTCGTCTCGGCTCCGTCTTAGTCGTCAACGGTCACCTCGGCTGGAGCCGAGCTATGTTACTATACAGTAACAGAGTCCAATCCTCTTTTGTACTTGGAGGATTTGGACTCTTTTGATGACCTTCCCGTACAACAAGTAGGATATTCCATCGATCTGTCATGTAACAGCGACACTGTAACGTCGCGCTTTTTTCAGATCCTCGTGGATCCTTGTTTAGCAGGTTCGGTGACTAGCGTGTGGCCCATTAGTTCGTGTTTCAGGTGTTTGCGCACGGTTGTGAGGCTTGGTGGGGCCGGAAGTTGGGCCCAAAGCGCTCACAGGTTTTGTGCATGTGAACGCGACAGGGATATGCGTCGCGTTCTGAACGTGACGGCTCTGGTGGTCGCGTTCTTGTCGCCGCTGTTTGGGTCGACGTCGTCATGCGTGCCGTGTGTCGCGCGCGTGGGCAGGGCTTGTTGACATCATGAGTGGAAGGCGACGGCCTCCCACGTCGCGTTCAGTCGCGACGTAGGGCTACTCGCGTTCCCAACCGCTGTGCGTTTTAAAGGGGTTTTCGCCGAACAGAGC